>JASDQU010502959.1:0-52046 GCA_032191745.1 Picea mariana | reverse complement strand
GTTACATGTCTAACCTTGGTCTACACCTAAGACACAATCGGCATCATGCCCTATTGCTTACACAAGAACAACCCTGTAGCAAATTCAGCTTACATCTGCATGACCAACAACTTCTACGATTACAAACTCTTAGTGATTAGCCATTCATCATCTAAAGATTGATTCATTAACTTTTACAACATTACAACACGCCTTATTTATAGGATTTACAGTAGGAAAAACCCTAAATAAAAGGTGCCGAAAAATGGTTACAGATCCACGCAAATCATTGGATACAAATTCTGTGAATCTCAGGATTTTGTTACAGTCGACTACCAAGTTGGATTACCATCGACTACCAGTCAGCCTACATTTGGTATTCAATCGGTCTCCACACGCCCGCCTCTCGACCACTTGTCAATTGACTTCTTCGACTTTACCCGGTCGATCCACCTCAACCGTCGACTTGTTGTCGATCTCTTCGACTTCGTCTTTACTTGGTCGAAACACCTCGACCTTTGAATTGGTGTCGATTCCTTTGACTTCATATTTACCTGGTAGAACCACCTCGACATTCAACTTCGAATTTTAGTCGCTCCACCTCGACTAGAATTTCATTGCAAAGAATATAACAACCAAACATTCTCCCACTTGTTGTTTTCTTTGTTGAAACCGAGAGATGTATGAACTCTCGTTCACAGACTCGAGCAACAATTCCCATTGTCTCTCTGCACCAAGAGAGCTTCACAACACTCACAAACTTGTTCAAAGAGTATGCTATGTTTTTCAACATGTCTACTTTCTCCAGCAGCACCTTATTGCTTTCCATCATGTCTCTCACGAAATGGTATTGTACTTCAGTGTGCTTAGTCTTAGAATGATAAGTAGGGTTATTTGCCAGAAATATTGTGCTTTGACTGTCACAACTCATCTTCATAGCTCTCTGCTCAAATCTGATTCGTGAACACGGCCTTTGCAACCATACTGCTTCTTTTCTTCCATGAGTGACTTCCATGTATTAATATTATGTTGTTGACAAGGCTATGACCGCTTGTCACTTACTCATCCAAATGATTGCCCCACCGAACATTTTGAACAGATATTCATTGGCAGACCTTCGTCGATCCATATCTCCAACCCAGTGAGTGTCGACAAATCCATGTACATTTAATTCACTGTCACCTCTAGGTTTTTCTTGGTAGCATATAGAATAATCTTTTGTGCCACAAAAATACATGAATACTCTCTTAACAGTTGTCTAGTTCTCCTTCACAGGTGTCAACATGTATCTACTCAAAACTCCCACTGAATGGGAAATGTCTAGTCAAGTGCAGACCATCGCATACATTAGACTACCAACAACACTTTCATAGGGAACATGTTCCATGTCCCCTATTTCCTCCTATGTCTTTGGACACTGGTCAACAGTTAGCCTTTCTACCATAGGAATTGGAACCTTCACAGGTTTGTAATCATGCATGTTGAAATGTTTCAAAAAAAATTCAGTATACTTCGTACAGTTCAACTAGAGATTTCTAGTTGCTCGATCTCTCTTGATCTCCATTCCCAGAATGAAGTTCGTTGCAATGAGATCCTTCATGTCGAACTTGGAGGATAGTTGCTTCTTCACCTATTTTATTGCGTCCATGTTGTTTCCAATCAACAACATGTTGTCGACATACAATCCTACATATATGAAATGCACACCTTCTTCCTTGGATTATATGTAGTGATCATCTTTGCTTCTCACAAACCGCAAACTAAGGATGTATGTGTCGAACTTTTGGTACCACATCCTTGGTATTTGCTTTAGACCATAAAAGGATATTTTTAGTTTGCACACCAAATCTTTATTTCCCTTTACTACAAATCCTTCAGGTTGTTTCATGTAGATTTATTCTTCCAGGTCCCCATGTAGGAACGTTGTCTTCACATCCATCTGTTCTATTTTCAGATCAAATGTTGTAGGAAGATACATTAGTACTCTAATGGAAGTTAATTTTGTGACAGGGTAAAATATCACCGAATTCGACTCCTTCTACTTGGGAATATCCTTTTTCTACCAGTCAATATTTGAATTTCTCGACTTGTCCTATTGCATTCATATTCTTCTTGAATACCCATTTTCTACCAACAGACTTTCTTCCATTAGGTAATTTGACCAAGTCCCATGTCTCATTCTTGTGCAAGAATTTCATCTCTTCGACCATGACATCCTTCCAAAGTTTTCCCTCTACTGAGTTGACTGCCTCCCCGATTGATGGGCTCATCATCGATGGAAGTTAACACGAATTCAGAGAGAAAGTCGGGCAAACTATACCTTTTGAATGGTTTTCTTATTCTTTATGACCTCTTTACAACCAAGGTCAGTTGTTCCACCTCTTCTTCTGATTCAGTCGACTCATTTGAATCATCTTCTTCGTTCCTCAATTTAAACCTCACTGTCTCAGGATTATTCTCGGTCTGAACAATTTCCTCAGGCTCAGACTTACTTCCAACTTATTTGAAGACCACATCTTGACTAATAATACACTATTTTCCTTTATGTAGGATCCCAGATTGCATGCCTTTTCATTCCTTCTTTGTATCCAATGAAAATACAATTGATTGCCTTCTTATCTAGCTTGCTCCTCTTTTCCTTGGGAACTTGCACCAATGCATCACAGCCAACTACTTTGAGATTTGAAACCAAAGGATTCTTACCCGACCATACCTCATGTGGATTTGTGTCGACTAGCACTGACTAATGAGACATATTCAATAGATATTTTGCAATGTTGACTGCCTCCACCCAAAATTCTTGTGCGAGCCCAGCACCACTGAGCATGCTCCTTGCCTTGTCCATCAATGTTCTATTCATTATCTCGACAACTCCATTTTGTTGTGGGGTATATGGTGTGGTATTTTGGCGTGATATGCCACACTTATTGTAGAACTGATCAAATTATTTTCCACATAACTCACAACCGTTGTCAGTCCTCAAAACCTTAATATTCTTATATGTCTATTTTTCTACAAGAGATTTAAACTCTTTGAATTTCTCGAAAACCTATGATTTCCTCATCAAGAAATATATCCATGTCTTCCTGGAAAAATCATCTATGAAGGAAACATAATATAGGGATCCACCAAGTGAAGGCATTGTAACAAGGTCAAACACATCACTATGAACCAGCTCTAGAATCTCGTTTTCCCTTGTCGCTCCAGATGGGAACCTCACCCAACTTTGTTTTCCATATATACAATGTTCACAAAAGTCAACTTCTAAATTACATTCAAGAAATTCTTCGACCATACATTTGTTATGCATAGCTAGAAGTCATTTCTCTCCAATGTGTCCCATACTCTTGTGCCATAGCATGGTCAGGTCGACTTTATGATGACTTGTTGAGTTGGTTTGGATCTTCTTGGCCTGATTCAAGTCGAGTCGAAGTCAAGTCGACTTCCGAAACAACGATGGTGTTGCATCGAGTCAAATCGACACTCCTTAGTAACTTGTATAAGGTTCCAATCCAAACTCCTTCCATTAAGACCATCGTACCTCTGACCATCTTGCATGAATCCTTCTGAAATAGAGGGTGCACGTCTGCATCACTCATCTTACTAACAAATATTAGGTTTCTTTCCAAACCCCGAATGTGTAGAACACCTGGAATGGTTCTACTCCCCCCATCTTGTAATATCAATCGAAATCTTCCTTGTTCGACAATTTTGGTTGTCAATTCATCCCCCAAGAACACTTCTCCTCCTTCATATCTTTCATATTCGCAGAACCATTCTCTATGTGGTGTCATATGATAGGATGATCCTGAGTTGATCAACCAAACATCTTGATGTGACTGTGTACTAGTCATCGCCAGGTACACATCACCTCTGTAACACCCTGATTTTTTAGCCTCGTATTAAATATTGTATTTTGTTAAGTTATGAAATGCCACAGTGCCTAAACAATTATTAAGATTGCAGTGTGCCTAGGAAATGTAATGTTTTGATCATTATTAATATAAAACACATCGTTGGTTGCTAGACAGACAAGGACAAGAGTTATAGAGGGATATGATTACACAAGAGAGGGGGATTAAGGGGCTAAGTATTTATTTTATATTTTATTTACCCATTTTGTTTAATGGAGAATAACAGTTATGTGAGCTTCTTGGGAGGAAGGCCAAGTGGTTCCTTGTTCCAAGAATTACATAAACCCATAATTGGTCTGTGTGGGGTTTTTTTTGTTGGTTGCTTCTTCTTCACTCATCATTCACTTACTCGATTGCTTTCTATTCACACCTTTCATCCTTTAACCCACTCGTCTTTCCCCATTCGTGTCTTGGCTTGGGAAAGGAAAACGAATTGTTGAAGAGCATCCATGGTATTGTTGGTTGTAGAGACTGTTGGTGTATTCCAACCATGAATTAAGGCTTGCATGTCTGAGATGCTTTGGTTTGTGCTTATTTTTTCTCACAACTACGAGTCTTGAGAGTCCCAGCATGAAGATTCTGGACCAGCTTCACTGGAGCCCTAGAAGGAGATGGACAGCCTAAAGGATTGCATGGCAAAGAAGGGGGTCCATTCTCTTGGGTTGTGCAGGCTGGGTAGAAGAGAGTTGGTGTACTTTGGATTGTTGTGGGTACTGAGAAGCATGTGATAGATTTAGTACTGACTGTTTTGGGAAGTCGAGTGACACTCTAGAACCGTCCCTGTGGATTCATAGCCCTGGCTCAGGGGTGACACTGATGTTGAGACTTGGAACAATAGTATATACGGTTGGGTGGAATTTCCTTGGTATGCAGCCAATTGGTGTCTTGTTTTAAGAAAAGATAAGTGCTCTATGTTATGGTTATTTACCTGTGTATGATTTATTTCATTGTGTATTTATTTATCTTTGAATTCAATATTTAGAATATGCATGCTTTTCGGTTATTGTTGTGCATGACATATGGTTCATTTACTTTATGTTATAGTATAATCTTGATCTATGCATGTGAACATTTCAAGTGTCTTTATTAATCAAGAATGTATCAGAAATTAATTCCAGAAGGGGAATCGAAGTTAGCGTGCCTGGCATGTGGGAGGCTGGGTACATTATAGATTGGTATCAGAGCCATTGGTTGAAACACCTGACTGGTATGGGACGGATCTGTTGGTTAGATTCTCGTGGTTAAGATCGATTATGACCTTGAAATTGTAAATCTTGGGAGGAATGGCATTGTAGATTCTGCGCAAAATCCAGAACGTCAGAGCTCCTTTGTAAGGGTTTGTGACTGTCCCTTTTGAACCCGAGAGCGATCACCACCATGGGATCAAGGGAGATCTAGATCGTTGGATCAGAGGGCAGGTGAGTAGGGGCCATCTGATGGAAGCGAACAGGAGGTTGGGTAAGAATTAATTCCCATCCGTCAGATTTGGCTGATCGATCGTCAGTCGTTGATCGAATTCAAGCAAGAAAGGAAGAACTTCGGAACTTTGTCACTTAGATGATCTTGGTAGGCAGGAAAGGCTTGAACTTTCAAAGGCCGGAGTCACGAAGCGCCTTCAGTCGTCCGATCTAATGGGAGGCACGGAGGGATCTCCATCATTGATCGTGGTCAGTCGGCATTTACCACTTAAGGATTTTTCACTCTGGGAGTTTTAAACTTTGATGGACTGCTATAACCCAGAGTGTTGGAGCGTCAAAGTCCCAAAGTCTCAAAGTCTCATCGACCATTAGATCGAGGGAAGGACTTAAAAATTATGTCGACCATCGGATATAGTAAGGGTGGAAAGATAGAAGAGTTTTGAATCTTCAGAACCTCGCCACTTCAACGTTTGGTAATTCGGGAGTGTGGGGGTCGTCTTCAGCGAGAAGCCCCAAAACCCTAAATAAAAGGTTCCAAAAAATGGCTACAGATCCACGCATATCATTGGATACAAATCCCATGAATATCAATATTTTGTTATAGGCGACTACCAAGTCGGATTACCATCGACTACCAGTCGGCCTTCATTCAGTCTTCAGTCAGTCTCGACATGCCCGACTGTCGACCTCTTGTTAGTTGACTTCTTCGACTTTACCCAGTTGATCCACCTTGACCTTTGACTTGTTGTCGATGTATTTGACTTCATCTTTACCTGGTAAAAATGCCTCAGCCTTTGAATTGTTTTCAATTCCTTTGACTTCATCTTTACCTGGTCGAACCACCTCGACCTTCGACTTCGACTTTTAGTCGATCCACCTCGATTATAGTTTCACTGCAAAGAATATAACAACCCAACATTCTCCCACTTGTTGTTTTCTTTGTTGAAACTGGGAGAACTCTGAAATCTCATTCACAGACACGGGCATCAATTCCCAATGTCTCTCTACACCAAGAGAACTTCACATCACTAACAGACTTGTTCAAAGAGTATGTTATGTTTTTCAACGTGTCTACTTTCTCCAGTAGCACCTTATTGCTTTCCATCATTTCTCTCATGAAATGGTATTGTACATCAATGTGCTTAGTCTTAGAATGATAAGTAGGGTTATTTTCCATAAATATTGTGCTTTGACTGTCACATTTTATCTTCATAGCTCTCTTCTCAAACCCGATTCCTGAACATGGCCTTTGCAACCATACTTCTTATTTTCTTCCATGAGTGGATTCCATGTATTAAGCTTATGTTGTTGACAAGGCTACGACCACCTGTTGCTTACTCATCCAACTAATTTCTCCACCAAACATTTTGAAAACATATCCATTGGTCGACCTTCGTCGATCCATATCTACAACCCAGTCAATGTCGACAAAGCCATGTACATTTAATTCACTGTCACCTCCAGGTTTTCCTTGGTAGCATATATCATAGTCTGTTGTGCCACAAAAATACCTGAATACTCTCTTGACAGTTGTCCAGTGCTCCTTCCCAGGTGTCAACATGTATCTTCTCAAAACTACCACTGCATGGGAAATGTCTGGTCGAGTGCAAACCATCGCATACATTAGAATACCAACAAAACTTTCATAGGGAACATGTAGCATGTCCTCTATTACCTCATGTGTCTTTGGACATTGTTCAACTGTTAGCCTTGCTGCCATAGGAATGGGCACCTTCACATGTTTTCAATCCTGCATGTTGAAATGTTTCAAAAAAAATTCAATATACTTCGTCTAGTTCAACCAGAGCTTTCTAGTTGCTCGATCTCTCTTGATCTCCATTCCCATAGTGAAGTTCGTTGCACCGAGATCCTTCATGTTGAACTTGGAGGGTAGTTTCTTCTTCACCTCTTTTATTGTGTCCATGTTGTTTCCAATAAACAACATGTCATCGACATACAATGCTACATATATGAAACGCACACCTTCTTCCTTGGAGTATATGTAGTGATCATCTTTGCTTCTCACAAACCACAAACTAAGGATGTATGTGTCAAAAATTTGGTACCACATCCTTAGTGATTTATTTAGACCATAAAAGGATCTTTTCAGTTTGCACACCAAATATTTATTTCCATTTACTACAAATCCTTAAGGTTGTTTCATGTAGATTTATTCTTCCATGTCCCCATGTAGGAACGTTGTCTTCACATCCATCTGTTCTATTTTCAGATCAACTATTGCAGGCAGAGAAATTAGTACTCTAATGGAAGTTAAATTTGTGACAAGGGAAAAAATCTTACCAAATTCGACTCCTTCAACTTGGGAATATCCTTTCACTTCCAGTCGAGCTTTGAATTTATCGACTTGTCCTATTGCATTCATCTTATTCTTGAATACCCATTTTCTACCGATAGGATTTATTCCATTAGGAAATTTGACTAAGTCCCATGTCTCATTCTTGTGTAATAATTCCATGTCTTCGACCATGGCGTCCTTCCAGATTTTTCCCTCTGTTGAGTCGACTACCTCCCTGATCAACTTGAGCTCATCATTGGTGGTAGTTAACACGAATACAGAACAAAAGTCGAGAGGACTATACCTTTCGACTGGTTTTCTTACTCTTTATGACCTCTTTACAACCGAGGTTGTTTGTTCCAACTCTTCTTCTAATTCAAACGACTCATTTGAATCATCTTCTTCGTTCCTCAGTTTAAACCACACTGTCTCAGGATATTCTCGGTCTGAACAATTTCCTCAATATCGGACTTACTTCCAACTTATTTGAAGACCACATATTGACTATACACTATTTTCCTTTATGCACGATCCCAGAGCGGATGTCCTTTCATTCCTTCTTTGTATCCAATAAAAATACATTTGACTTCCTTCTTGTCCAGCTTGCTCCTCTTTTCCTTGGGAACATGCATGAATGCATCACAACCAAATACTTTGAGATTTGAAACTGAAGGATTCTCACCTGACCATATCTCATGTGGAGTCATGTCGACTAGCACTGATGAAGGAGACATATTCAATAGATATTTTGCAGTGTCAACTGCCTCCGCCCAGAATTCTTGTGCGATCCCAACACCACTGAGCATGTTCCTTGACTTGTCCATCAATGTTCTATTCATTCTCTCGACAACTCCATTTTGTTGTGGGGTATATGGTATGGTATTTTCGTGTGTTATGCCACACTTCTTGCATAACCGATCAAATTATTTTCCATAGAATTCGCCACCGTTTTCAGTCCTCAACACCTTAATCTTCTTATATGTTTGTTTTTCTACAAGAGGTTTAAACTCATTGAATTTCTCGAAAACCTTTGATTTCTTCCTCAAGAAATATATCCACGTATTCCTGGAAAAATCATCTACGAAGGAAACATAATATAGGGATCCACCAAGTGAAGGCACTATAACAAGGCCAAACACATCACCATGAACCTGCTCTAGAATATTGTTTTCCCTTGTCGCTTCAGATGGGAACCTCACCTGACTTTTTTTCCATATATGCAATGTTCACAAAAGTCGACTTATAAATTACATTCAGGAAATTCTTCGACCATACGTTTGTTATGCATATCTCGAATTCCTTTCTCTCCAATGTGTCCCATCCTCGCGTGCCATAACATGGTCATGTCAACTTTATGATGACTTGTTGAGTCAGTTTAGATCGACTCAGCCTGAGTTGAGTCAAGTCGAATTCAATTCGACTTCAGGAACAATGATGTTGTTGCATCGAGTCGAGTCAACACTCCTCAGTAACTTGTATAGGGTTCCAATCTAAACTCCTTCCATTAAGACCATCGCGCCTCTAACCATCTTGCACGAATCCTTATGAAATAGAGGGTGCACGTCCACATCACTCATCTTACTGACAGATATCATGTTTCTTGCCAAACCTAAAATGTGTAGTAACCTGGAAGGGTTATACTCCTCCCATCTTGCAGTATCAATCGAACTCTTCCTTGTTCGACAATTTTGGTTGTCAATTTGTCCCCCAAGAACACTTCTCATCCTTTATATCATTCATATTTGCAGAACCATTCTCTATGTGGTGTCATATGATAGGATGCTCCTGATTCGATCAACCAAACATCTTGATCTGAATGTGTACTAGTCACCACCAGGTACACATCGCCTTTGTAACACCCTGGGTTTTGAGCCTTGTATTAAATATTGTATTTTGTTATGTTATGAAAGGCCAGAGTGCCTAAAAAATTATTAAGAGGCTAGTGTACCTAGGAAATGTAATGTTTTGATCATTATTAATATAAAACACATTGTTGGCTACTAGACGAACAAGGAAAAGAGTTATAGGGGGGTATGATTACACAAGAGAGGGGGATTAAGGGGATAAGTATTTATTTTATATTTTATTCACCCATTTTGTTTAATGGAGAATAGCAGTTACATGAGCTTCTTGGGAGGAAGGCCAAGTGGTTCCTTGATTCCAAGAATTACATAAACCCATATTTGGTCTGGGGTGGGGGTTCTTCTGTTGGTTGCTTCTTCTTCACTCACCATTCACTCACTGAATTGCTTGCTATTCACACCTTTCATCCTTTCACCCACTCATATTTCCCCATTCATGTCTTTCCTTGGGAAAGGAAAACAAACTGTTGAAGAGCAACCATGGTATTGTCGGTTGTAGAGACTGTTGGTGTATTCTAGCCATGAATTAATCCTTGCATGTCTGAGATGCTTTCGCTTGTGCTCAGTTTTGCTCACAGCTGTGAGTCCTAAGAGTCCCAACATGGAGATTCTGGACCAACTACACTGGAGCCCTGGAAGGAGATGGACAACCCGAGGGACTGTGTGGCAGAGAAGGGGGTCCATTCTCTTGGGTTGTGCAGGTTGGGTAGAAGAGAGTTGGTGTACTTTGGATTTTTGTGGGTACTGAGAATCCTGTGAGAGCTTGAGTACTGGTTGGTTTGGGAAGCCAAGTGACACTCTGGAACCGTCCTTGTGGATTCATAGCCCTAGCTCAGGGGTGACACTGTTGTTGAGACTTGGAACAATAGTGTCTACGGTTGGGTGGAATTTCCTTGGTCTGCAGCCAATTAGTGTCGTGTTTTTAGAAAAGATAAGTGCTCTATGTTACACTTATTTACCTGTGTATGATTTATTTCGCCGTGTATTTATTTATATTTGAATTCAATATTTAGAATATGCATGCTTGTCGGTTATTTTTTTGCATGACATATGGTTCATTTCCTTTATGTTATAGTAGAATCTTGATCTATGCATGTGAACATTTCATGTGTATTTATTAATCAAGAATGTATCAGAAGTTGAACTAGTTCCACAAGGGGAATAAAAGTTAGCATGCTCGACCTGTGGGAGGTTGGATACGCTACAAATCGGTATTAGAGCCACAAGTTGAAAAACTGGACCGGATCTATTGGTCAGAGTCTCGTGGTTAAGATCGATTATGACCTTGAAATTGTAAATCTCAAGAGGAATTGTGTTGTAGAGTCTGTGAAAAATCCAGAACGTCACAGCTCCTTTGTAAGGGATTGTGGGATCATGACCATCCCTTTTGAACCCAAGAGGGATCACCACCATGAGATCAAGGGAGATCCAGATCGTTGGATCGGAGGGAAGGTGAACAAGGGTCGTTTGATGGAGGTGAGCAGGAGGTTGGATAAGAATTAAGTCCCATCCATCGGATCTGGCTGATCGATCGTCATTCGTCAATCAAAGCCAAGTACGAAAGGAATAACTTCAAAATTTAGTCGCTTCGATGATGTTGATAGGCAGGCAAGCCCTGAACTTCTGAAGGCCAGAGTTGTGAAGCCCCGTCATCCGTCTGATCTAATGGGAGGCACGGAGGGATCCCCACCATTGATTGTGGTCAGTCGACATTTACCACTTCAGGAGTTTTAAACTTTGATGAACTGCTATAACCCAAAGTCCTAGAGCGCAGAAGTCTCGTTGATGGTTATATCGAGGGAAGGACTTCAGAATTATGCCAACCATTGGATAAAATAAGGGTGGAAGGATAGCGGAGTTTCAGAGCTTCGGAACCTCGCCACTTCGGCGTTCGATAGATCGGGAGTGTGGGGGTCGTCTAGAGTGAGAAGCCTTGAAACCCAAAGCCCAGAGTTAATCACAACCATTGGTTGTGGGAGGAGTGTGATCCGTCGATTTTAGTTCGGTGTTCGACTATCTAGGAGGTAGCATGTGTTGGACTCAGGAAACTTCTGAAGCCCAGAGCTCCAGAGTCTCGGATTTGATTGATGATGTGGCTTGTGCCACGTGGAAGGGAACTATGTGGGGACACGTGTCACCCAAATTCAACACCTTTTGAACCTTGATCTTTCTTTTTTAGTGACACGTGACACACATTCCATGGGTCCACGTCACCCTAGGTGACGTCAGTATGTTGTGTCATCTCTGGGAGTATGTGACTCCGATGGTGTCCAAGTTTCTACCAGTGAAAAGTGTCGAAGCCCAAAGTTACGAAGGCACGTGGATCGTCAATATAAGATCCCTTCGGGACCTTTATTGACCGTTGTATCAAGCAGCAGGAGGAGTAGGGTAAGTAATTCATAGGATTTTCACTCTAGGGGAATTGAGAGACACAAGAACTAAATGTCCTGGAGCCCTGGAGCGTCGAATTTTTGAATTGGTTGAGAGTCGTCCATCACGACATTTGATTAAGTCACAACTCTTGATTTTCGTTGAAGCCTCTAGTTGGGGGTGGGGCCTTCCATTCAATGGCATATCAAGTCTCAACCGTCTGATTCTTGTTGGTGGAGTTAGTGAAGACTTCGGCGAAGTGTAGCTCCGAGAGAAATTGGAAGTTGACAATGGAGAATAGTCGAAGGCCAAAGTCTGAAGGAATTCATCCCAACGTCGATATCATGATAAGGAAAAAAGGGCCTGGGAGGTAACCCATCCCTCGGTTATGTTTTTCGCGCAAGCTCCCGTATGGAAGAGCATGGAGTGAGGCACTAAGGAAGGATTAAGTCCGCAGTTTCAAGACGTGGTCACCTGGTGGTGTGGTTTGAGGGAAGTGCCTATGCAGAATTTGAATTTTGTACTAGCTAAAGGATAACATGGAAGTGTTATAATATGGAGAGTGATCATATATTATTCATTAATTGAGAAGAAAAAGGACATGTAGCATTGTTTGGAAAATTTTGTTTATCATATGCTTAATTCTAACAAAATGGTCATTTGCACATTTTGAATAATTAGGGGACGTAAACGTATCAGTTCAGTATAAGAATGTAGATTTGAGAAATGGAAGAAGGAGAGGGAGCTTCCATCCATGATAAAGAGGCTAAAGGTCAGAATATCAAAGTTGGTAATGCAGAGATAGAATCCAACGGACACAAGGCCAGAGGAGCAAGAAACATTGATATAGACTGTGAGAAGCCTAAAAACAGAAGTGAAAATCTACAAAGAAGACAATGAAAGGCTGATGAGAGAACAAAATCAGATAAATGCTCAAGTGATGTAGAGCTTAAATCAGTTGCGGAGGAAAACAAAGAGGGGATTAAACTCAAAACAAGAGGAAGAAGGCAAGTATCAGGAAAGAAGATATAACCACAGGAAAGTTGGTTATTCAAGAAGTGCTAGCAGAACTCATAGAAACCACTCACCTCCCTACTCAGCAAGAAATTATTATGCATCTGAAGACTCCATAAGTAGTCCAGAGGTGTCTCCTTTTAGGCACCAAACAAGAAGGCATGAAGTGCACAGTTTGCAAGGAGAGTTGAGGAAGCTTAAGCCACCATACTTTGATGGTCAAAGGGAAAGGGAATATGATGTTGAGGTATGGTTTCTTGGAATCGGGAGATATTTTAAATTGCATAACTATTCATCAAACCTAGAATCCAGAATTTTCACCTACCATTTACATGGGAAAGTTGCAATGTGGTGGGACTAGCTGAAGAAGTTTGAACACATTAATGAGAATAGGATCACTTGGAAGCAATTCAAGAAGTATTTTTAGAAGGAGTACCTCTCAGAGAAATTCTATGACAAGAAAATGCAAGATTTATTTGAACTTAGGCTGGGAAGCACAACCATGGCAGAGTATGAGAAGAATTTATTAGGGTTGTTAAAGTATGTGGGGTTTATAAATGATGAGAAGGTGAAAATACAAAGGTTTTTGAGTGGACTGCCATCCTTTTATAAATAAAGGATTTGGTATGATGATCCCAAGACCTTGACTGAGACCATTAGGAAGGCTAAGTATCTGTATGAGCAAGGCTAGGGCATAGAGTCTTTGCAGAAATATTGGAAGGATAAGAAGAAGGAGAAGTTTGATTAGAGGAAGAAGGGATTCAAACCTCCTTTCAACATAAATGAACCTAATAAAAATCATCAAGACCAGTATGCTAAGGATGAATCCAAGAAAGAAGACTCCTTGGGAAAAATGGGAAGACCACCAATCCAATGTTGGGGATGCAAAGAATACCACCTGTACAAGGATTTCCCTCACAGAAAGGACAAAGTGAAGACCATGCACAACATCCAAGATGCTACAACAGTAGAAGAAATGAGTAGGATTGATGCAGCCTTAGATGATCAATAATCAGAGTACCAATCCAATATGATCGAGGTGGAAGGTAAGATCATAAATCAGCTTGTTTCTATTTTAATTGATTCAGGAGCAATTCATTGTTACATTGATCCTAAAATAGTGGATAGATTACATTTGGACAAAAGTAAGTTTGGAAAATCAAGTTTGGTTCAGCTAGCCACTGGAGCCAAAAGGAGAATCCATGATATGGTCAGGGGTTGTTCCATAAGTCTTAATGGTGTGAATACTAATGTTGATCTAAATATTATACCATTGGGTTCTTTTGACATTGTAATTGGAATGGATTGGTTGTAAAAGAATTGTGCTTTCCTAAATTGTCATAGAAAGACATTTACATGTCTTGATGGAGATGGAAAACATAGCACTGTGAAAGGATTTCCAAGACCCATCTCTATAAGGGAGATTTCATCCCTACTGCTGAAGAGATGTTTCAGAAAAGGATGTCAATTGTATGCATCCCATGTGGAGGGGCCAGAAAGGACAAAGGGTCCAAGCCTTGAAGAATTCTCGGTACTACAATAATTTGAATATGTATTCCAAGAAATACCAGGGTTTCCACCAAAAAGGGATATAGATTTATCTATTGATTTAGGGCCAGGAGCTGCCCCAGTGTCAAAAAAACCTTACATAATGAGCACACTAGAATTAAAAGAATTACAGATGCAGTTGGAAGAATTGTTGAAGAAAGGGTACATACGTCCAAGTGTTTCACCTTGGGGAGCACCAATACTTTTTGTCAAAAAGAAATATGGAACTTTGAGGTTGTGTATTGACTTTCGACAGCTAAATAAATCCACTGTGAAGAACAAGTACCCACTACCCAGAATTGATGACCTCTTTGATCAGTTCAGAGGGGCAAAGATATTTTCAAAGATAGACTTGAGATCGAGATACCATCAGGTAATAATCAAGGAAGATGAAATCCATAATAGAACCTTTAGAACCAGGTATGGGCATTATGAATTTGTAGTGGTGCCATTTGTATTGTCCAATGCACCAGTTGTCTTTATGTGCTTAATGAATGTCATATTTAGATATTATTTGGATAATTTTTTCATAGTATTCTTGGACGACATACTTGTCTATTCTACGTCGGAAGAAGATCATGAACATCACCTAAGATTGGTATTGCAAGTGTTGAGGGAACATCAGTTGTATGCCAATTTGAGTAAGTGTTATTTTTATCAAGAGCAGATCCATTACTTGGGGCACATTATTTCAGAACAGGGTATAGCAGTAGATCCAAAGAAGATTGAAGACATTAGAGGATGGCCAGCACCCAATTAGAATTTTTCAGAAGTCAGATATTTTATGGGGTTAGTTGGTTACTACAGAAGATTTATAGTAGGGTTCTTAAGATTGTTCATCCCATCACTTCTTTGAAAAAGAAGGGAATTAAATTTGAATGGACATCTGAGTGTGAGGAGAACTTTAATATGTTGAAATAATTACTTAATAGTGCACTTGTTTTAAATATTGTTCACCCAAATGAAAGTTTTGTGGTATGTACAGATGCATGTAAGGAAGGGCTTGGTGGAGTCCTCACTCAAAATGGACATGTCATTGGTTATGAGTCCAGAAAGCTTAAAGAACATGAGAGGAACTATGCCACGCATGACTTGGAACTCATTGCCATTTTTCACACATTGAATATATTGATGCATTACCTCATGGGAAAGAGATTTGAATTAAGAACAGACCACAATGGTCTGAAGTATATTTTTGAATAACCAACTTTGAATGCCAAGTAGACAAGATGGCTAGAATTTTTAAGTGAATACTATTTTTATATCAAGCATATCAAAGAAAAAGAAAATAAAGTTGTTGATGCACTTAGTAGAAGAATACATCTCATGCATGCTACAACTGTTAGTATGCATCAGCCAGATTTAAAGAGAAAAAATTTAGATGTTGTTGTCACAGATCAACATTACCTACAGGTAAAGGAAAGATTACAACAAGGATATGTACAATAGAAAATGAAAGAGTATCAGATGAAGGAAGATGGATTAATTATGCATAAAAATAAAATTTATGTTCCTAGTTCCGGAGAACTTAGGAATTTGGTATTAAAAGAAATGCATAATGTTCCATATGCCAGACATCCCAGTTACCAGAAAAAAAATTGCAGCAGTAAGAAGCCAATTCTTTTGGCCGAGAATGAAAAAGGATGTTTCATATTACATCGCTAGATGTATGGAATGTCAGAGAGTGAAGGATGACCATAGGCACCCAGCGGGTTTGCGATAGCAATTACCAATTCCAAAGAAGAAATGGGAAGTGGTAACCATTGAATTTATAACAAAATTTCCCAGGACAACAAGACAACATGATTCAATCATGGTAGTGGTTGATAAATTGACAAGGGTTGCTCATTTTATTCCTATAAAAATAACTCATACAACAACCAATATTGCAGAAATTTACATGAAAGAAATTGCTAGGTTGCATGGGATACCTAAGGCAATTGTCTCAGACAGAGATACAAAGTTTACTTAAAATTTTTGGAGGGGATTATTTAAAGGATTTGGTACAAATATGAACATGATCACAACATACCATCCACAGTCAGATGGGTAGACATAGAGATTCAATCAAGTAATTGAAGACATGTTGAGAATGTATGTGATGGATAAGCCATCTAAGTGGGAAGATTACTTGCACTTGGTTGAGATTTACTATAATAATGGGTGTCAAGATTCATTGAAAATGATCCCATTTGAAGCGTTGTATGGAAGGAAATGCAATACTCCAATAAGTTGGGACAACCCAGCAGAAAGAGTGGTACTGGGGCCAGAATTGCTCAAGGATATGGAAGACCAGATGGTTAGAATCAAGCAGAATCTAAAGGCATCTCAAGATAGACAAAAAAATTATGCAGATAAGAATAAGACAACTAGATAATTTAAAGTAGGGGAGCATGTTCTTTTTAAAGTGAAGCCCAAGAAGATCTCTTTAAATTTGGGTAGTTGTACACAGCTAGCATCCACATTATGTGGTCCATTTGAGATATTGGACAGGATAGGGCCAGTTGCATGCATGTTTGCATTGCCTGCTTCCATGAATGTGCATAATGTATTTCATGTCTCTTTGCTAAAAAAATATGTACATGATCATAACCATGTTATTGATTGGAATCTTATTCAGGTAGAGACAAAGGGAGACTTTCAGGTCCAGCCAACGCGAATATTGGACAGAAAATTCAAAATGCTCCGAAATCAAGTTATAGAGCTGGTAAAAGTCCAGTGGACCTGCTACGGTCTTGAAGATGCTACCTGGGAGCATGAAGATGCCACCTGGGAGCATGAAGTTGCCATGTGGGCGGAGCACCCACATCTTTTTGAATAAATTTTGATATTTTGATCTATGTTTTGTATATGCACTGAGGATAGTGACAAAATAAGGGGGAGGGGATGTAACACCCCGAGTTTTGAGCCTCTCATTAAATATTGTATTTTGTTAAGTTATGAAAGGCCTGAGTTCCTAAACAATTATTAAGAGGCCAGTGTACCTAGGAAATGTAATGTTTTGATCATTATTAATACAAAACACATCACTGGTTGCTAGAGGGACTAGGACAAGAGTTATATGGGGCTATGATTAAACAAGAGAGGGGGATTAAGGGGATAAGTGTTTATTTTATATTTTTTTTACCCATTTTTTTTAATGGAGAATAATAGTTACGTGAGCTTCTTGGGAGGAAGGCCAAGTGGTTCCTTGATTCCAAGAATTACTTAAACCCATATTTGGTCTGGGATGGGGGTTATTCTGTTGGTTTCTTCTTCTTCACTCGCCATTCACTCACTCAATTTCTCACTATTCACACATTTCATCCTTTCACCCACTCATCTTTCCTCATTTGTGTCTTGGATTGGGAAAGGAAAACGAACTGTTGAAGAGTAGCCATGGTATTTGTTGGATGTAGAGACTGTTGGTGTATTCCAGCCATGAATTAAGGCTTGCATGTCTGATATGCTTTGGTATGTGCTCAATTTTTCTCACATGTGCGAGTCCATAGAGTCCCAGCATGGATATTCTGGACCAACTGCACTAGAGCCCTGGAAGGAGATGGACAGCATGAGGGACTGTGTGGTAGAGAAGGGGGTCCATTCTTTTGGGTTGTGCAAGCTGGGTAGAAGAGAGTTGGTGTACTTTGGATTGCTATGGGTACTGAGAATCCTATGAGAGATTGAGTATTGACTGGTTTGGGAAGTCGAGTGACACTCTAGAACCATCCTTGTGGATTCATAGCTCTAGATCGGGGGTGACACTATTGCTGAGACTTGAAACAGAAGTGTCTACAGTTGGGTGGAACGTCCTTGGTCTGCAACCAGTTGGTGTCTTGTTTTCAAAAAAGATAAGTGCTCTATGTTATGGTTATTTACTTGTGTATGATTTATTCTGTTGTGTATTTATTTATCTTTGAATTCAATATTTAGAATATGCATGCTTGCTAGTTATTGAGGTGCATTGCATATGGTTCATTTCCTTTATGTTATAGTAGAATCTTGATCTATGCATGTGAACATTTCATCTGTCTTTATTAATCAAGAATGTATCAGAAGTTGAATTAGTTCTAGAAGGGGACTCAAAGTTAGTGTGTCCGGCTTGTGGGAGGCTAGGTACGTTACAACCTCCCTTATCTGGAGTCATATTTCTCTCAATCGACTGCTTCTCATCAGATCATGTACTAACTTCCATTTCCTTCGAATTGTAATCCTTTTTGTAATGCCCAGCTTTACCGTATTTACAACATATTCTTGTTGACTGAACCAAAGATTTATATCTATCGTTCGATTGAGACTTTCTATTGGAGAATTTTCATTCATCTCTGTCAATCGATTGATCTCTCACCACTAAAGCATCTTTGTTCAGTCCTTCCATGTTTTTCCTTCTCTTTTCTTTTGATAGTAGAGATGCAACCATGTCCTCTAGCGCTAATGTGGTTTTATTACTCCCTACAACCATGACTAAGCTATCCCAAGAGTCTAGAAAAGAACATAATAGGCTAATACATTTCTCCTTCTCGGTAATTTTAATATCCACAAAAGATAATTGGCTTATAATGGTATTAAACGCATTTAAATGCTCAGTCACTAAATTTCCATCACTCATCCTTAGAAGATACAGTTTCTTTCTAAGAGACAACTTATTTACCATATATTTTGAATGGTACAATCTTCCCAACTTGTCCCACATTTTCTTAGCCGAATCTTTACTTGAGACATTCAGTAGTACCAAATATACAAGACAAAGTCAAATCATACGCCTTTCTCTTCTCTCGATTTTCTCCCATTATTCCTTCGACATACATGTAGGCATGGTACTTGAACAGATTGTTTTCCATTGTTCTCAATTTATAAGGAGATGTTCAATTTTAAGCTTCCAAAGCTCTAAATGTTGGCCATTGAATTTTCAATCTCTATTCTCGAGTTGCTCGCCATTCTTTAACACAATTCTTTAAAGATTTCTAACTGTCGACTCTTACTAAACCAAGAGTTTAGCTCATATCCAAGGTTGTTAAACCAATCTCTGATATGACATGTTAGGAAAAGAGACACACTTCCACACTAAACGTAGTAGAAGAAAGGAAGAGAGATTTATCTTAAATAAGAAAGTAAATGACAAAACAAACACATAGTACACAAAGATTTTACCCTGGAAACCCAAACTAAGAAAACCAACATTCCTTGAGCGTTTTGCTCCTTGTTTTCTTATTCATTCAGAATAAAAGGTTACATGTCTAAACTTGGTCTACACCTAAGACACAATCGACATCATACCCTCTTTCTTACACAAGAACAACCCTGTAGCCAATTCTTCTTACATTCGCATGACCAACAACCTCTACTGTTACATAATCTTAGCGATTGGCCATTCGCCATCTAAATATTGATTCATTAGATTTTACAAAATTACAACACGTCTTCTTTATAGTATTTACAACAGGAAAAACCTTAAATAAAAGGCACCCAAAAATGGTTACAGATCCATGCAAATCATTGGCTACAAATCCCATGAATCTCAGGATTCTGTTACAGTCGACTACCAAGTCGGATTACCATCGAATACCATTCATCCTTCATTCAGTCTTCATTCAATCGCCACATGCCCTCTTGTAAACCTAGTTTAAGTTGACTTATTTGAATTTACCCAGTCAATCCACCTTGACCTTCGACTTGTTGTCGATGTCTTCGTCTTCGTCTTTACCCGGTCGAAACACATCGACCTTCGACTTGTTGTTAATTCCTTCAACTTCGTCTTTACCCATTCGAACCACCTCGAACTTCGAATTCGAATTTCATTCGATCAACCTCGACTATACTTTCACTGCAAATAATATAACAACCCAACATGTGGCTTAGGATTGGGAGCCAGGGAATGCCTTCTACAAGCTTTGACTGCACCAAGGTACATGATTACATCAAATTGGTTGGGGGAACACACCCAATACATGAAATATCATGCTCTTATTATAAATTTTATGGGATTATGGCCCTCATAAATGGATATAGTAATATGGATCAAATTTTGGTGGAAACCCAAGGGTCATTTTGACCTTTAGTTGGGATCCAAGGGTTTCTCCACCACTACCTTCCACAACATGGAAGATCGAGACTAAGTCTTTGAAAACAGGCCATATTTATTCAATTTGGATGGGATATACTTGAGGTTTTGGACTGAACGTTTCAGTCCAGAGAAGGAATATTTCACCCATGCCCTTGTCTGGATCCAACTATATTTTCTTCCTCAATAGTTTTGGCTAGAAGAAATCTTGGAGGGAATAGGAAATACATTGGGCATCTATGACAAAATTGTGGAGGTTACTAGACAAAGGAGATATACCTCTTATGCATGAATCTGTGGCTACATGAACATATCCAAACCCCTTCTGATTTCCATCTATCTAGAATACCAATATATAGACTAGATCGAGACGATTAACTATGAGCACATCCCTTTCCACTATCAAAAATTCCATGAGCGCAACCATCTCTTCAGGGAATGTCCATTCTGTTGGGTGCCAGTTTTGATTCCCTTTTTACCCTTTCAACCAAGAAATCCACCCTCATTTTTTTTAAGAACCTTTCCATTTTGACCATTTACACTAGCATAATGGCATAATATGCATAATAAAGGTAAAAAGTTGTTCTGGTTGAAAATTCTCGATTTTGGTTTTTAACATAGTCAAAAGTCATTTTACTCATTGAATTACCAGCATTGCATATTTTACAGGTATTTCGCGTATGATGAGTCCAAGTTCAACATGAAGATGCTCCATCAAAGTCAAAGAGAACACTTGGAAGCTTCTTATGGTGGTGACATGTCTATTCTTTCTATATTCCATCATCTCACCACCTCAAATTCAAGCATTCGTTCAACAACAATAGAAATCAGAAAATCTGTAGGAAATCATGGAAGGACCTATAATTTTGTTCAAAAATCCTAAGGCTCAAAGATGGATGGATCTTAGTTGATTTCCTAATAAAGCAAATCAATTCAACAACTTTAGAAATCATAGGTCCCCTATCTCTTAGGCTTAGAATGAGATATTTTTGCAACCTCTTCACCAAAAGTGAAACCAAATACTATCCTAGAGATACTCAAACTGATCATGTAAAATTATATAAAGATACCAGTTAGTGAATGTAATATGTTAGTGAGGATTTCGGAACATTACTCTTGAAGATTTATTGTTGTAACCTGTAACTTTGATAGTTATTGAATACAAGATAGAGTTTTATGATCAATTTATGGTGTTAAAGTGTTCTTGGACTTTTGAGTTTTATTAGGAAACATATCCCAAGAGGGCCCCCTGGTATGTGCTGTTTTTTTGTTCAATTATTTCAGTAGAATTAACTTGTGTTTGTAAATTCATCTCATTTCTACCATTCTTGTCGTCGAAGACCAGTTGTTGTAATTTCTTGCATACATAGAGAAATTCTTGTAACTTTCCAAATTTGCAAGAAAAATTATGTACACATAGGAATTCCAGTAATCGTCACAAATTGCAGGAAATCAACTGTACATAGTAATTCCTGTAATTGTCTAGAATTGCAGGAAATGTTGTAAATTCTTTAATTACACATAATTTATGAATTTAATAGTTAGGTTTGAACAAATATTATCTTAGTGAGTAAATTTCATTTGACATGTGTGTTAGGTTAATTTATCATTCCATTACAAAGCATTACTTTCTTGTACTTTTCATTAAGTTTGGAATCAGACAATGACTCATAACTTAGGGTGACTCACTCGACTTTACACTATTTGACTGAAATAGAGAATGAGTATAGATCTACACCTAGTGTTTTCAATTGAATTGGTGGTTCAACCAATTGAAGGTTAAAAAAGTCCCTTTAATCAAGAGAATAACTCTCAATCTCTAAGTCATATTTTGAACCTTCTTGCTTCAAGTTTTCAATAGATTTACTTTTCCCATAGGAATATTAAGTGACTACCAAACTAGTTCTGCATACATAGTTTCGATACCTCATAAGTGTACTTACATTGGTTTGATAGATAAATGTTTCATAAATTATTTAATTAAACTACAACTAAAATACCTAACATTTTGGTGTCATTGGTGGGGATGTGTCAAGGAATTGGATTTGGAAGTCACAAGTGTTCTATTATTTTTAAGTTTCTTGCTTTTTCTTTTGCAAATTTCATATTTTTCGTCTTGCAAGTTTTCTGATTTTATTAGTTCCTTGGACTTTTTCTTTCATTTTGGTTGTTCACACATTTAGGACAAGGAGGAGTGCAAATGGTAAGACGAGAGGTAAGAACCTGCACATTCACTTTAGTGAGTATGCACAAGTTCTAGTCATGTGTTATTTACATGAATAAATCAAATAGCATTAGAGACAATAAAGGTAGTTTTGTTAAATCAACAAAAGAAGTTGTTTCATATGTCTCAAAAAAACTAAAAGTAGTAGAAAAAACAAAAGATTTGAATAAATCAAAACCACCTACTAAATCATCTACACATCCACCCACTACATCACCTACACAACCATATACTAAATCATCCACCAAACCACCCATCAAAACCTCCACAAAACCCCCCACTACTAACTTGCTTGCAGGTAATAAATGGAAACATATTGTTGCAGAGAGCTCAAAGAAGACACAAACAAAGGAAACTGTTGAATAATTTTAGGTCCAAGAAGACACACCAAAAGGTTGAAATAAACAATTTTGGATCTTTTGGGGGGAAAAAATGGCTGATGAAGAATCTCATATAGGAGGAAGAGATCCAAGAGGTGGATGATAACGAGAAAGAATACCAAAAGGAGGAGGAGAAAGAGTAATAGGTCCAATAGGTGGAGGAGAATGAGAGATAATACCAAAAGGAGAAGAAAGAGAAACGGGTATGAATGATGAAAGGGATAGGATAGGAGATGAGGAAGAATAAGTTACGTTTGGTTTTCATGTCTTAGATATTCCTACAATATTTGGTGATGAACTAAACATGAAAAACATTCCACCTTTCATTCGTCTTAATTTCTATGGTATGGCCTCTAAAGACCCTGATGCATTCTTATTTGAGTTTGATATTTTACGTCGCACGTATGGATATATTGATGATGCTCACAAGACTCATGTATTTCCTGCCACTACCTTAAAATGGTTTATGGGCTTAGGAGAAGGCACCATTGGATATTGGAACACCATGAGGAAAATTTTCCTTAATAAATATCAAGCTTATTGCAGGCCACGAGATTCCAAATAACACATTTTTAGGATGGCCCAGCAAGAGGGTGAGAGTTTAGAGGACTATCTAGAGAGGTTTTTATACAATTTGCAAAAATCAAAATATAGTTCTTTAAATATTGATGTTGTTTGTACTATAATTTTAAAGGGAATTGGGGATGACTATATTGATGTTATTAACGTCATGGGATATGGGGATATTTCATATTTTTCGTTTGATCAAATTTTTGAGATGTTCAGGAAGTATTCCAGAGGAAAATCCAAGGCTGGAAAAGGACATAGAGACATTCTTTCAAAAGTCACCAAATCAGCATCGGGCTAAAATTATTAACTTGTTAGAAAATTTCAAAACTGAACTTCTTGTTACAATAACTTCTTAATTTGATACTTTTAATGCTAAGAAAAGATATAAAGATGAAACAACAACCTTAGTTATTTTTTGTCTTGATTGCAGAAAAAAAACATCCCAAAATGGCTATCCATTAAATAGTGTTCAGATTTGAGGGATTTGTGCAAAATATCATAAGACATAAAATTGTCCTTCACTCCTCTAACTAAAATCAGTTTACAAAGGAGATAATGAGGTAGCAGAAGAACTTTATAATATTGCACCTAAGCGACCTTGGCAGCCACGACCACCAAGTATGTCACAAGATCCTTCTCATCAATTTTATGGATTTTCTAATCAAAATTCTACACAAACATCTTGGAATACTCCCATGCATGTTGGAATACTGAGAGGGGGGCGGTGAATCAGTATTACCCTTTTTCAACAATTAGAAATTACTTTTATATTTTGTTAATTACCACAATAGATCAACAATGGACTTGTATGTAAAATCAATTATATAAATATAATTAATGGGAATTACAAGGTTTTTATGAAGAATAGTGAAGGACACAAATCCTTTTTAGAGAACCAACTTTGGGAGACACAAATCCCCTTCTTCAGAGCACCAACACTAGGAAGCACCAACTCCCTTGTATTTAGGTCACTAACCCTCGGAAGCACCAACTCCCTTGTATTTAGGGAACCAACCCTAGGAAGCACCAACTCCCTTGTCTTTAGGGCACCAACCCCAGGAAGCATCAACTCCATTAAATTACACTTTACTTAGTAAAGGGTATGAATCCTTCTATGCTCCTCCCTTCCACCCTCACTTCATAAGAATCACCAGTTCTTCTTCTTGGACTCTGCTTTTGTTTTGATCTTTTGATATGGACTACAGAGAAACTTATTATTCACCGTTCTTCCTTGCTTATATAGTCTCCCAACTGGTGTGAGATATGAAGCATTGTATCTCTTTGTTTGGACCATCGCACCTCTTCATTTAGATTAAAAATAATAATGTTTGTTTTTCTTCATTATTATTCAAACATTATCATGAAGGATTTTCAAATTAGTGAGAGTGATTTTCATAAATCAATCACTGATATGGATCAATTTTGTTTTTAACTCGATCCCATGCCTCTTTGTTTCATTCTCAATTTTCGTTGATCAAATCTAAGATTTTTTATTGTCTCTCTAATGCATAGCATGTATTGAGTTACTTAAGATAAATTAGGACAAAGTCTAGATCCTATCTGGTTTAACGTTCCTTCTTGACCGAGATAAATTTCTCATTATTTGTGTTAATTTCGCACCGAAACTCTTCGGGACCTCTATTCCATATGACCATAGATGGTGACTAGGCACTAAGACAAATGAGTTCTTAATCACTTATCAATATCAACGGTCATGTATTAATTGTACATTGAGATGGACGATTGCCATTACTTCATAACTTCATCCTTTGGGACTTCCATCCTTTCCAATCATTCAATCTTTTGGAGTGAATTTCGCCGAAGTGTGAATATTATATCGGACGTTCGTGTTTTATTTGCAGTACAAACGGTTCTCATTCACTTTGTAAACTCAGCGTTTTGGGACTCGGGTCTTTGCAGTATTCCAACTCTTTCGGAAAAAATTATGTCGGAGTGCGTATCATCACTTCCCTGATTAATAACCTTCACATGTACAAGAGCTAGGACCGTGGGCTTAGGCACAAAGGAGCTCCCACTCTTCAGGTATTCGGCTATTCGTGACTCTGGGACTTCGGGCTATTCGAACTTTGAAGTATTTCAATCCCTCCGGATTTTTACCTATCGAATAAGTCAAAGAATGGTGGTGATCGCTTGTTGTCGGTTAACACATTCTTTTACACTATCCTTCCACTCTGCTTAATCAATGGTCAAGAACGCTTTGAAGTAGATCAACAGTTATCATTAATTCAAGATTCATGCTTGCTCTATCCTTCCATTATACTTGATCGAATGGTCAAGAAATATTCTGTAGGATCTTATATCAACGGCCAAACATTAATTCGTGACTTCGGCCTTCGGTGCTTCGGGTAGTTGCTGGTAGGAGAAACTGGATATCCTTGAAGGACATACTCCCGAAGTGAAATAGATTGATAAATTCATTGTTGATGTGGCATTGGTCGAGTGGTTGACACATGTCACTTATATTTATGACTTACGCATACCTAAAATTCCAACTGGACCTTGACACTTATCATCATCTGATTGTGCCACGTGTCCTTGTCGACATTGTCTTGCTGACGTGGACTATGATGAAGTGGGATATTAATGTGTGTGCTATGTGTCTTACTTCATGACTTCGGAGCTCCGTCATTTGGGTGAACTCATATGTTTTGAACCCTTTTTTTTCAAAGTGGTCAGTGTCGAAGTTGACCACCATTGGACCCACCTAACCTCATCCAATGATCACTATGCATTGCCCGAATCTGATGGCCCTCATTCACTTTGGGACTTCCGGGCTCCAACCTTTGGGTGAAATCATATGTTCTGAAACCTTTTTCGCCAAAGTGGTTAGCATCAAAGTTGACCACCATTGGACCCGCCTAACCTCATCCAACAGTCACTATGCATTGCCCAAATCTGATGGCCCTCATTTGCTTCGGGACTTCAGGGCTCTGGCCTTTGGGTAAACTTACATGTTCTTGGCTTCTTTTCGTTGGAGTGTTCAGCGCCGAAGTTGACTACTGCTACGCAACCTTGATCTAACAGCTATCATTGATCTTGAAGTGCTCCTTAGATCTGATAGCTTACTTTTACTTCGGAACTTCGGCTTCGGCTAAAAATCCTTCATGCAAATTTCCTTCGATTGATATTATCTAAAGTGGTCAATGCCATGCTGAAAATACGTACGTCATTTCCATGATCAACGTTCCATGACTCTTAGTATTCGATCTGACGATCTAGATTTGTCCCGAAAACTACATCAACGAACAGGATTTTTCCTCGATTCTTTTGGAGTTTTATTGTGGGATTTTTGGGTTAATGTTCTTCTGCACCCTATTTGACATCAATGACAATATCATATCATTGTGTCCAACAATTCCATGGAAAAAATGGACTCCTCAACAAAATCATAATCCATCTTATCAACAAAATTGGAGAGGAAACACTTATGGAAACTAGCCACAATATAATTCTCAACCACAATATCATACCTACTCTCAGTCACCACAATTTTTTCCACAAAAATCTCATCTACAACAACATTTTTTCCCAAAACAACAACAATACCAATCATTCCCATAGTATCCTAAATCCATACAACCACTATTTCCATCTCAACCCCAGCTCACTCAGCCACAACCATTACAACTTTCCTCAAATCAACAACCCTCTAGACCCACACAAATTCTCGCACAACCAGTGGAAAACCCCAATAATTAGAAGAATAAAGATGTTTATAATGATGATTTAAACACTTTTCCTACTTATCTCATTTCCCTTGTGAGATTGTAGGAAATATCAGTTCAGCCACGTGATTTGTCTACACAATTACAAGATTGTTTTCTACCATTACAAGAAATTTCTGCACAGTTACAAGAAATACTTGCATCATTAGAAGAAATTAATGCATTATGGGAAGGTTATGAATCAGAAACCATCCATTCTAATTGAGGAAGAAAATAAGGGAAATCCTGATCAACCTGATAAACTAAAAAATCCAATAAATGAATTTGTTTTGTGACAGTAACAACTTAAATCCTCTATGCCAACGGCTTTCCCTGAAAGGTTGACTACAAAAAAATATGAAAAACCAGAAAAATATCCTGAATTTGATCTTTTAGATCAATTGAAAAATATCAACATCAAAATTCCTTTACTACATGCCATAAAATACATACCCATTTATGCCAAAACAATAAATAAATTGTGCAATAAAAAGACAGGAAGAAAAATACAAGACCTACAAACAATACATGTAGTTGGGAAATTAGCTAGTTTAATGACTACGAAAGTCATTACAGAAAAGTATGTTGATCCAAGGATCTCGACAATAAAAAAAAATAAAAAAAAATCAACAAATTTTCTATTCCCAACACTCTCATTAACTTAGGTGCAGCAATAAAATTCATGACGATGGAGACTATGCAAACATTGGCAACCTTTGACCAACCCCTATGGTCCTAGAACTTACAGATATATCAAATATTGAAACTGAGGGATTAATCAAAGATATCATTGTCTCTCTTGACTCATGTGAGTACTCGGTACTATGTATGATCCTCCAACCCAAATCTAATTTGGCTCGACATCCTTCAATTCTTGGGAGACCGTGGTTACCAATAACCAATGCATTCATCAGTTGTAGATCCAGAAATATGATAATACCAAATGGTGTTGAAATAAAAACACATTTCATTATATTTGCCTTCCAAATCAGTAAATGAATTAGAGCACGTAAAATGGTGTAAATGAAATTGATACTAATGATGAAATAATCCATTCAATCTTGACCATTGCATAAGCTTTAAATCTTAGGGAAAATACATATGAAAATCAGTTCAATAATTTTATTTCTCATCCTGATTTTCCTCCATATTTTAGGGGGCAGACAATAAATTCTGAACCATCTACATCATACAGTTCTCAACAATCTACACCATCAAATTCACAAACTTCATCATCAAACTTTGAACATTATTTATGATGATTATCTTGTTGGGTAGAATTTTCAAGAGACATGTACAATAGACAACTTAACATCTCTATTTCAAATTGTATTTCCTTTAAATTTTGCATCAAATTCCTGCAATAAATTTATTGAAATTTCTCCCAGAAAAAGCTTAAACATTAATTCTAATCTTGATGATTTACAACGGAAACAATTAATTTCAGTTTTGCAGAAATTTTCTAAAGATTTTTCCTGGGATTACACTGACATGCAAGGTATCCATCTAGATACTTGTACCCATCACATATACATAAAGGAAAATGTTAAACTTGTCAGACAACCACAAAGGAAAATGTTAAACTTGTCAGACAATCAAAAATACAAATGAATTCATCTTTACAATACATTGTAAAAGGGGAGCTTAAAAAATTACTAGAAGTAGATTTCATCTACCCTTTATCAGATAGTCAATGGGTTTCACCCTTGGTAATAGTCCCCAATAAGAATGGAAAATGGCGGGTATGTGTAGATTACAGAGAACTCAATAAAGCCACATTGAAAGACCATTTCCTTCTACCTTTCATAGACCAAGCCCCGGACACATTGGCTGGAAATAAATATTTTTCTTTCCTCGATGGTTTCAATGGCTACAACAAAATAAGAATAGCACATGAAGACCAATACAAAACGACATTTACTTGTCCTTGGGGAACTTATGCTTACAAGGTATTACCCTTTGGACTTTGTAATGTACTTGCCACATTCCAAAGGGAAGTCTTGACTATCTTTGTTGATTTAATCAATGATTGTGTAGTGGTGTACATGGACATTTTTTCAATTTATGGGGATACTTTTGGAGAATCCTTATATAACCTAGAAATTTTCTTAAAAAGATGTCAAGAAACAAACTTTTTCTTAAGTAACGAAAAAAAAATTTATGATGTATATTGAAGGTATTGTTCTTGGTCGTCATGTTTCAATTGCAGGTATTAAGGTTGATCCAGTGAAGATCACATTCATTGTCAATTTACCAATTCCATCCACTGAGAAGGATGTGAGGAGATTCTTAGGACATGGAGGGTATTATAGATGTTTTATAAGAGATTTTACAAAGATTTCCTCATCTTTATTTAAATTGTTTACAAAGGATGTTGAATTTCATTGGAATACTAACTGCCATGATGCTTTTGATGCACTCAAAGAAAAAAATTATACAACTCCAGTGTTGAGAGGACCATATTTGACTTTACCTTTTCACATATCCAAAGATTCATTTGATTCAACAATCGGAGTAGTGTTGGGACAGAAGGAAAATCGACAAACATATGCAAATGTTTTTGTCAGTAAAAAATTAACTCCTTCTAAACTCAACTAATTTGTTATAGAGAGAATTTTTGGCAGTTATTTATTCAATTAATAAATTACGACATTATATCACAGGATATGAAGCTTTTTTGCACATGTTCATTATGCCATCATGTACTTAATGAATAAGCTAATAATGAATGCTAGAATAACAAGATGGCTTATACTCTTTTAGGAATTTAATATCATTGTTTTAGAAAGGTCGGGAAATGAAAATCAAGTAGTAGATTTCCTCTCCCATATCAATAATCCATGTGAGACCATTCCTATAGAAGACAATTTTCCTGATGAAAACATTTTTGCAATTTCTGTTAAAACTCCATGGTTTGTTGACATTTCCAATTATCTGTCTACAAGAAAATTTCCACCGCACTTTTCACCGAATGAAAAGTAGAGGGTTATCAAGAAAAGTGCCAAAAACTCTTGGATGAGAGGATACCTTTTATACACTGGGGAATATTTGATCATTTGTAGATGTGTTAGAGAGGATGAAATGAAGGAGATTATGAATTCATGTCATGATGAGACCTGTGGTGGACACTTTTCAAACAAAAGGACAACCTACAAAATCCTTCGCCTAGGGTACTATTGGCCTAGTCTCTTTAGAGATTCCAAAATGTACATTATGATTTGTGATAGTTTCGAGAGGATGGGTCATCCTATTGTAGCTGATGAGATGCCACTTCAACCTCAAGTCCTTATAGAACCATTTGAGAAGTAGGCCTTAGAATTTATAGGGCCCATTAATTCTACATCAAGGAAAAAAAGGTATATTTTAGTCTGTATTGATTATGTTATCAAATGGGAAGAAGCTAAAGATTTACCATATGCTATAGAGGATTCACTAGTAGATTTCTTGTTTGAGGATGTTTTTGTTCGTTTTGGGGTACCTAGAGAGATTGTTACTAATTAGGGGGCACAATTTACCTCTAAGTTAGTTTAGTCAATGGTGCAACAATACGATATAAATCACTGCAATTCCACTCCATATCATCCACAAGAAAATGACCAAGTGGAACCTACAAATAAGGTTCTAGAAGGGATTCTAACCAAGACAGTTCAGCTCCATCAAATAGATTGGGTAGAAAAACTCCAAGAGGCCTTGTGGGCATACAGAACTACATGGAAAGATGCTACCAATTACATCCCATATGAAATGGTATATGCAAAGCAGGTACTTCTTCCCATCGAGTTTCAGATAAAAAATTACAAAATTACAACCAAATTGGGATTAGATTTATCATAAGCTCAACAAAAAAGGATTCTACATTTGAATGAGTTAGATGAGATGTGTCAAGCTACCTTACAAAGGACAATTCTTGTACAAATATAGCGGGAAAAATGACATGACAAGTTTATAAAGAAGAAGCATTTTCAAGTTGGTGATTGGGCCTTATTGTTTGACTCTATATTCAAAATTTTCAAGGGTAATTTCTCCATTGATTGGCTTGGTCTCTATGAAATTGATACAATTTTTGACAATGGATTTGTAAAGATCAAAACAATTTATGGATCGGGAATTTTATTTCTGGTTAATGGTAATAGACTAAAATTCTACCATAAGCCAATGTCTCGAGATGAATTTCTTTCCATATTGCTTCATCAATATGAGATGGAAGTTATGAATGAGGGGGGTAGCCCTCTTGTTCCTCTTCCATCTTGAATTTCTTCTCGTTAAAAATAAATAAATAAAAATTAAATAGAAAAATAAGTTCAATTGTGAAAACCAGTCCCTTAGCGCAACTGAACATGGACTCTACTTGAAATCCAGGAAACTGGCTAGCAGAGTTCACAAGAAACAAAAAGTTTTACTTTCCTATAATTACAGTAATTTAATTCTTCGTACATATTTCCGACAAATTCTTCCATCAATCAGTTATTTTTAATAATATTCATCACTTTTATCAGTGATTTATGTTAGTAGTAAATTTCTTATGTACCAGCAGCATCCAAATTCCCTTTAGAAACAACAAATGAGTCTTCTTGCATTCCTGTGATTAAATACTTATTTCCAACAGTCAAAGATTCATTCCCTGCAAACAAAAGTTTATTTCCCGCAATCAAAGGTTAATTTCCTACACATAAAGGCAAAATTCTGGAAATGAAGACCTAGTCAAAAAAGAAAAGAAAAAAACACAATTCAATAATTGACATAATCTTCAAGGTAGACAAATTTGTGATTTGAATTATTCTACAAGGCAATAATTATCACAAATAAGCCTCCAAGTTCAAGAAAAAGGTTTGATAAAATGAGGTAAATGGTCTTTAGTATGTTTATTAATCAAAATTGGGAAATTTTCAAGAAAGACAGGTTATCTATGATGAAATTCGATTTACTTGCCTTATTCATCCTAATATTCATTTGGTGATTGTTCATTTAAATGAATAACCTTTTCCATTTACACTATACCTTCATTTATCATACTATATTATCTACCATGCCACTATCCTAAATAATATCCCAAATCACATAATTTCCCTACTAAGTTTTATGTTACCCATATTTATCTATGCTCATAATTAAAATACTTCTCGTAATTCTTTCTTTAAATCATAAATTTCACGGGAAATCATTTATAAACATTTCATAAGTTATGATATGAATAATAGTCTATCATAACTTAATAACCAAAATTACCTTTGAATTGAATCCAAAGAATTTAAATGGTAAAAAACTTCAGTGTTTTCGGCTCCATTTTCTGTAGAGAATTTTTAACTATCACCCAATATTCTCAACTAAACATAGAAAAAAAACAATGGTAGTTACAGGAGCTTTGAGATATGAACCTCATGGTACAACGTTGTTGGAGAGTTACCCGATGTGTAAGATCATGCTTCAAAGGGAAGGATTATTTCAATTGTGTGAGAAATTTCAAGGACATAGTAGCTAGGGCATTCACAAAATCTTTCAACGGAAGTGGCAAGAATTGGGTATATTTCAGTTATTGTTTCTAAGGAATCTATGGATGTGATTACAAGGTTATAAATAACCAACGATAGATGGCTTAAAATCCAACGCTTGAAAGGAAGACATTGGACTATGTTCTTGAACTCATAAATCAGACTGGTCAAAAGGAGTGCCACGGTTTTGGCTTAATGATCCATGGAGAGACCTGGTGTTTTTCCTGAAAAAATACCTAACATGCAAAGGAAGGTACAATATTATCTTCCTCTACCATATTTTTCTCCTTCAACACTTAAAAGACAAAAGTAAGAGGATTAATGTACCCTTTTTCTTTTTTAAAAGTCTGATAAAAATGGAAAATCGTGTGCAAAAGAATCCTCTGAATAAAGATAATTTTATTTATCAACATGCGTTCGTAAAATTGATTGTTTTATCTTAATTAAGGAAGGTAAATCATACCTACCAAGAATTTCTAAACAAGAATAGATTTCAAGAAGAGATAAATGAGGAGGTAAACCATGAAATTCCAGGAAACCCTGAAGACCATGGAAACGAGGATATACATGAGACCCCAAAGATTTAGGAAACTCATGAAAATTGTGAAAATCCTACAAATATTGTGAACCTTGAGTTAACTATTTTAGGAAACGAACAAAGATAATCTCCCCGGGAAACAAGTTCTAAGGCATATGTAGAGGTCATAGGTTCAAAACCTGCAAATAAAGTCAAAAGGTCTAGCTCCAAAACCTTCTTATCAGCGTCAAGTAGGGTCACGAGGGGAATAGATATATACAAAGAGAAAATATAGGAGAAAACATAAACACATAGGGATTCAACAAGTTTAAATATTCCTAGGAGACCTAGAACAAGAAGCTCAGTAATGAAGGAAGTTGAACTTAAATTAAAGGATGAAGAAATACAAAAATTTACTGATAAATATCAAATCCATAAACTGTTGATGAACACCAGATTCATGTTGATAAAATGGATAAAACTCATACTTTTGAAAAACAACCTTTCGAAGAAAAACAAACATTTGAAGAGCTTCCATTTTTTTACAAAAAATCGGGATACAAAGGTCCAGGTTGCAGATATTTCCATTGATATACTAGCTGCAAAATTAAAGAAGAAAAAGAAAAGGATAAGTAAGATTAAGAACATGGTTCATGAATTAGAGGTCTTGGAGAGAGAAATTAAAAGAAATAATTAAAATATTAAATACCAAAGTGCCAAAGTCATAGAAAAGTACCATAAACTTAAGCAGAAACACAAATCCTTGAGGAAAAATGCAAAGAAATGGTTCAGTGAGAGCTTGATGATAAATTGTGAAGCAAGAAATGCAGAGAGAAAGAATAGAACAGAAAACAGTATATTGGAATGTAAGAAGAACTGAAGAGGTTACAATGCAATGGGAGATAGCTGAGCTAAATAGGCTCAAGCAAGACAAGAATAGAAAGTACAGTTGTCCAGTACAACTGGCAGTGTACAGTCAGACTGTTGAGGTTACATTATATTTAACACTCCCTCTTAAACTCAACAGTTACAAACATCAGCACTGATTATGCCTAAGTGTTGTCTCTGAAAATCAAAAACTGACTTTCCTAGTGGCTTTGTAAAAATATCAGCAAGTTGATCTCGAGAACCACAGAATTGTAGTGCAATATCACCATTATTGACTAGATCACGTATGAAATGAAAACGAGTGTCAATGTGTTTGCTTTTCTTGTGAAACACATGATTTTTAGATAAAGCAATTGCTGAAGTATTATCACGGAAAATAGGAGTTGGATCCTTTTCTGTATGTGACATATCTTTCAATATTCTTCTCAGCCACACAGCTTGACAAGAAGCTGAGGTAGCTGCGACATACTCTGCCTCTGCAGAAGATATTGAAACAATTGGCTGCTTCTTTGATGCCCATGAGATTAGGTTTGTGCCCAGTTGAAAAACATGTCCAGATGTGCTTTTCCTATCATCTAGGCTGCCTGCAAAATTACTGTCTGTGTAACCAAAAAGTTGATTACTATCAGATTTAGTGTACCATAAGCCAAAATTTAGTGTTCATGTTACATATCTCAAAATTCGTTTTGCCATTTTCCAATGAGAATCTTTGGGGGATTCCATGAATCTGGAAACAAGGCTCGCTGCATACATAATGTTAGGCCTAGTTGCTGTAAGATACAACAAACTGCCTACTAAACGTTTGTACAGGGTAGAGTCCACTATAGGGCCTTCATCATTCTTGCTCAATTTTGTGCCTAGTGGTATTGGGGTTTCTGCTAGATTGCATCCTTCCATGCGAAATCTTTTGATGATGTCTGTTGCATACTTTTGCTGACAGACAAAAATGCGTTTAGTTGATTGATCAACCTCAATTCCTAAAAAATATTTCATGATGCCAAGATCTGTCATCTCAAACTCAGATTGCATGGCATGTTTAAAATCTTCTAACTCAAGATTTCTTGTATAGATCATGTCATCAACATATAAACATACAATCAAAATTTTACCGTGCTGATCTGTTTTGGTGTAAAGAGTTGGCTCATTTTGGCTTCTACTGAAACCACTTTTGATCAGATAAGTGTCAATTCTGTTGTACCAAGCTCTTGGAGCTTGCTTTAAGCCATACAAGGCTTTCTTCAACCGATATACTTTGGCTGGGTGTTCTTGGACTTCAAATCCAGGTGGTTGATTGACATAAACTTCTTCTTCTAAAAGACCATTCAGGAATGCTGACTTGACATCCATCTGGTATACTTTCCATTTGTGTTGGGCTGCTATGACCAATAGAGTCCTTACAGTGTCTAATCTTTCTAGTGGAGCAAAAGTTTCACCATAATTAGTACCTGGTTGTTGTGAGAATCCTTTGGCAACAAGTCTTGCCTTGTGTTTTTCAATCTGCCCTTTTTCATTGAGTTTAGTTTTGTAAACCCACTTGACACAAATACTCTTCTTGTGACTTGGAAAATCAACAAGATCCCATGTCTTGTTCTTCTCAATGGAGTCAATTTCTTGGTTCATGGCTTGAACCCAATGTGGCTCCTTAGCTGCGTCCTTAAAAGATGTAGGTTGGCATGACATTAAAGAAAAAAGATTGTGTTGTTCAAAGTCATCCAATTGCTGATGGATTTCTCTCAAACTTCGAGTTCTATGATTTTGTGGTTCAGAGAATGATTCTCTGCTGAAAGTTGAGTTATCCTGTGAGTTATCTGGTTGTCCTTGTACCTACAATCTTGGAAGAATAGTTTGAGGTACTCGTTGTTCTGAATGTTTTGTGTTTTCAGAACTTGGCAGCAATGGATTTTGATTGTCCATCTGCTGATTTTCTGAATCATTCCAAAATTGATTTTCCAGAAATTTTACATCTCTGCTGAGAATTAGTTTCTTGGTGATTGGATTGTAAAGTCTGTAAGCTTTAGATGTTTCACTATATCCAGTGAAAATACATTTCTCACTTTTTTCATCAAGTTTCTTCCTTAATTCGGAAGGTATGTGAGCATATGCTATGCATCTGAATGTCCTTAGATGTGCTACATTGAGCTTTGTCCCACTCCATGCTTCTTGGGGAACTTTCATCTTTAGACTTGTGGTAGGAGATCTATTCAAGAGATAAACTGAGCATGCTACTGCTTCAGCCCAAAAAGTATTTGACAAACTTTTCTCTTTAAGAAGTGTTCTTGCCATATTCATTATTGTCTGATTTTTCCTTTCAGCCACTCCATTCTGTTGTGGAGTATACCTGGTTGTTGTTTGCATGATAATGCCTTGTGATTTGTAGAAATTTCCAAATTCTCTGGAGTTGTATTCTCCTCCTCCATCTGACCTGAGTGCTTTGATATATTTTCCACTCTGTTTTTCATCTTCTGCCTTGAATTCTTTGAATTTTGCAAAAGTTTCAGACTTGTGTCTGAGAAAATAGATCCATATTTTTCTGCTAAAATCATCAATAAACGTTAGAAAGTAAAAACTACCACCTATTGACTCTGTTTGCATTGGTCCACATAGGTCAGTGTGAACAAGTTCAAGATGTTGTTTGGCTTGATTTGGTGACTGCGGAAAACTAGTTCTCTTATGTTTTCCAAGTATGCAAGACTCACATGGGGGAATTTGCTCTTTAAAGATGGGAAGACCTTTGACCATGGAGTGCTTCTGAAGAAGACTTAGACTCTGAAAGGGTAGATGTCCAAATCTTGTATGCCAAACCATTATTTCATTCAAGGTTGATGCACTCTGTGCATATGGTGGACTCAGATTTGCAGTTCTGAGGGTAAGGGAAAACATCCTATTTGCAGTCATATGGATTTCAGAAATTAATTTTATGCTTGGGATTTTGTCAAATATCTTGCAAGATGCTCCCTCAAAAAGTACCTTATATCCATGTTCAATGAGTTGTCCTACACTTAGCAAATTATGTTTCAGATCTGGTACATGATAGACATTGTTTATGTCTTTCTTTACATTTTGTTTAGTAAGAATAGGAACAGTTCCTTTTCCTTGAACTTTGACTAAGTAATCATTTCCTATTGTAATATCAGATGAGATTGAAGAATCAATGCATGAAAGTAATTCTTTGTTACCTGTCATGTGATTGTTGCATCCACTGTCTAGCAACCAGAGATCTTTAGGTTGTTCTTCAGTCTTGTGGCACGAAAGAAACATACCTCCTGAGTTTTATCCTGTGTGATTTGACACATGTGCTTTGCCTGAGAGCTGATCTGCTTGCTTCTTCCTGCATTCAGATTCATAGTGCCCATACTTTTTGCATTAATAGCATTCTATGCTTGTTTTGTCATTTGATCTTCTCCCTCTGCCTCTTTGAGGCTGGAAATTCTGATGTTGAGTTTGTTGCTGTTGTTTTTGACCTTGGAAATTTTGATTTGAATAATGTTGTCTGTTACCTCCACTAGAGTGAGGGTTACTTTGATTGCTCCCTCTTCCTTGGTGACCTCTTCTTATTCCTCTGCCTTTCCCTCTACTAAAGGAGAATTGAGTTTTGAAAGCATTGGAGATTGACTCATCTGTGAGATGCAGTCTGGTCTCATGTGTCACCAGAGAACCAATTAATTCCTCTGTTGAAAATCTTGACAGGTCCTTGGATTCAAGGATTGTTGTTACAACCATTTCAAATTTCTTGGGTAAACTTCTGAGAATTTTCTCAACAATGTGTTTATCAGTGATGGTTTCACCAGTCAATCTGATCTGGTTCACGATGCCCATGACTCTGGTCATGAACTGATCCACATTTTTGGAATCTGTCGTCCTTAGAGTCTCGAATTGCATCCTCAAGGTCTGCAGTTTAACTGTTTTGACCCTTTCATTTCCTTGGTAGGAAGATTTAAGGATGTCCCAGGCCTGTTTTGAAGTACCAACGCCTGTGATTTTTGAGAAAATTGAGTCATCCACAGAATTATGAATCCAGAATTTCGCTTTATTTTCTTTGTTCCTTAGTGTTGCCTGAGCAATTCTCTGCAGATTTGTCATGGCAGAAAGGGCTGTTGGATCTGGTTCCACATATCCAAGATCCACTGGCTCCCCAGCACTCTTGTGCTTGCAAGAAGGATCTCATCCGAAGAGACCAAAACTTGTAATTCTTTCCCAGGAGAATCGGACCCTGAGTTGGTCCTAAATTGCTAGATGACTCCATAAAAAAAAAAATTGAAGAAAAAATAGAGGGAAATTTCGTATTTACCTCCGATCGCCGAAACGTCGATTTGTCAATGGCTGAAAAGAGCTTATCGGCCTTGAATTGGCCTTTGTCGCGGTGCAATGTGACCACGCGCCTTGATGTTAAAGCGCTACGGGATTTTTCCGGTTCTTTGTCTTTCAAATTGTCGAAATGCAAAACTCTCCTTTGGACAATTCAACGGTCCAGATCTTCCTGTGATATGACGGTCCAGATCTTATCGGGATATCGCGAATCAGGACTTCGTGAACCCTGATGACGAGCTCTTCTGACTCCTTGATTCCCCGATCTCCGATGTACCGAAATGACGAAATGACTTCAAAGATCAACGATCCTCGTTGATTTGAGATCGGCGATTCAGATTATTTCGGACATTCGCGTATCGGTATTTCGTGACTCAAACGCGCGACCTCTTGGTCTCTTGACTCCCAAGAAACCGATTCCTGAAATGTTGATGGCCCTTTCTTTTCAGGACTTTCCCCGATTCCTTCGATCTCCGCCACGCGTCCTTGAAAGATGGACGGTTCTTATTCAACCTCGGGATATTTCGACTTTCGACTCCAAATTCTCTGACAACTTGAAACCCCGGTTGCCAAAACACTGACGGTTTCCTCGATGTCCACCACGTGTCCAAACAAATAGACGGTTGTGATCTTATCGCTATTTCATGAATCACGATTTCACGAGTTTAGAACTCTTGTTGCGACGGTCTTTCAAAACTTCTAAACTCCGATATGCCGATTTGATAGCACTTGGATCTACTGCCACCTGTCCTTTGAGATGGACGGCTCACAAGTCCTCTCGGGATTTTGCGATATCGCGTATCGGAGTTTTTGGAGTGCAATCACCTTTGCGCGTCCAACTCCCGATTCCTGATTTTGCGACGGGATAAGATCGATGGCTCACTATCTTTATTGATCCAACGGTCCAAAATTACTCATGATTTCATGATTTGCGAATTCTCACAGCAGTCTTCTGACCTTTACACCTTGCGAGTCTGCGAATTGCCTCAATCTCGCCACCTGTCTCTTGATGGACGGTCCAGATGATGTCGAGATTTCACGACTTCACAAGTCGAAAATTTCTCTTTGGCATTGCAGAGGATTAAAGCGCATGCACTTTCTCATTGATCTAACAGCTATCAGTCCTCTGCACAAGATCTGACAGCTGAAATTCTTTCGTCTTTTCCGTGCTCTCTTCGTCCCTTCCGAACTGGTTTCCCACTCTGGATCTGTTCGCAGGACGAATCTTACGGCCTCAGTGGCTATTCTTTGCACCTGAGACGCGTCCTTTACTCCTGTGGAAGAAATATTCGTGAATCTTCCAAAGATTTGAAAGAATTTCATGAGTTCTTCATTCTCTGCTACAATCTTTGACAGATTTGAGCGATTTCCAAAAATCTTTAGACGATTTTGTCTTCTGCAGTAATCTTTAACGATTTTGAACGAATTCTATGAAATCTTCAATGTTTCTGCCTTCTTAAGCTCTTCTTTGTGAATTCTTTAATGATTCTTGAAAATTGTACAAGAATCTTTAAAGTTTCTTCTTATGCACTCTCTTCTTCCTCGTTCTTTCGAGCGTTGTACACTCTGCTACGTCGCGCGAGCTTCTTACGCTAAACTTTTGAGCGTATGACAGTCTGCTTCCTCGTGGAAGTTTCCTGCGAGGATCTTTCGAGAGTATGACAAACAGCTTCCAAGCTTTGTGAAAAGTCTGTGTCGAATTGCTCTCAAGATCTGTGTAAGCTCTGCGCTATGAGGATCGTGTTGCTCTCCATCCTGTGTGAAGAGGCTTACTGCTGAAGCTCTGACACCATGATAAATTGTGAAGCAAGAAATGCAGAGAGAAAGAATAGAACAGAAAACAGTATATTCGAATGTAAGAAGAACTGAAGAGGTTACAATGCAATGGGAGATAGCTGAGCTAAATAGGCTCAAGCAAGACAAGACTAGAAAATACAGCTATCCAGTACAGCTGGTAGTGTACAATCCATCAAGAGACAGACAGCTGGTAGTGTACAGCTGTATGTTTCCTTAACACTTGAGAACCATACTTCAGAATAAGAGATTGTCATTCAGGCTAAGGAAACATACAGCAAAAAGCTTGGAAACCCTGCATCAAATGTGAACCTTGTCATTGCATCAGTAGAAAAAAACTAAAGAAATAGGTCACACACTTTTGAAATTTTGATCAACAGTTGTCTACAAGTTTTGTTTGCATAGGGACATGCACAATCCTTTGTCCAAGGGAGATGTTGGGTGCTAGTTCTAATTCCCTTTTTACCCTTTCAACCAAACCATCCACCCTCATTTTTGTTCAGAACCTTTCCATTTTGACCATTTCCACTAGCATAATGGCATAATATGCATAATAAAGCTAAAAAGTTGTTCTTGGTTGAAAATTCTTGATTTTGGTTTTTAAAAATAGTCAAAAGTAATTTTACTCATTGAATTACTAGCACTACATATTTTACAGGTATTTAGTGTATGATGAGTCCTATTTCAGTATGAATACACTCCATCAAATTCAAAGAGAACATTTGGAAACTGCTTAAGGTGGTGACATGTCTATTCTTGCTATATTCCAGTAGCTCACCACATCAAAGTCAAGCATTCGGTCAATGGCAACATAAATAAAAAAAATCTAGAGGAAATCATGGAAGGACCTATAATTTTGTTCATAAATCCTAGGGATCGAAGTTGGATGGATCTTAGTTGATTTCCCAATCAAGAAAATCAACGGAACAACTTCAACAATCATAGGTACCCTATCTCTAAGGATTAGTGTGAGATCTTTTTGTAACCTCTTCACCAAAATAGGAACCAAATATCATCCTATAGATACTCAATGTGATCATGTAATATTCTATAAAGACATCAATTAGTGAGGATTTTGGAACATTACTCTTGAAGAGTTATTGTTGTAACCTGTAACTTTGACAGTTATTGAATACAAGACAGAGTTTTATGATCCATTTATGGTGTTAAAGTGTTCTTATAATTTTGAGTTTTAATAGGAAACATATCCTAGGAGGGACCCCTGGTCTGTGTTGTGTTTTTGTTCAATTATTTTAGTAGAATTAACTTGTGTTTGTAAATTCATCTCATTTCTTCCACTCCTGTAATGAAAGACCAGTTGTTTTAATTTCCTAGATACATAAAGAAATTCCTTTAACTTTCCAAAATTGCAGGAAAAATTATGTACACACATGAATTCGAGTAATCATCACAAATTGCATAAAATCCATTGTACACAGTAATTCTTGTAATTGTCTACAATTGCAAGAAATATTGTAACTTTTGTAATTACACAAAAAAGATTAACTTAACATTTAGGTTTGAACAAAGATTATCTTAGTGAGTAAATTTCATTTGAAAAGTGTATTAGGTTAATTTATCATTCCATTGCAAATAAATACTTTCTTGTAATTTTCATTAAGTTTAGAATCAAACAATGATTTATAACTTACGGTGACTCACTCAACTTTACATTATTTGACTTAAACTAAGTATGAGTACAAATATACACCTAGTGTTTGCATATGAACTGTCGGTTCAACCAATTTAAGGTTACATAAGTCTCTTTAGTCATGAGAATAAATCTCAGTCCCTGAGTCATATTCTGAACCTTTTTTCTTTAAGTTTGCAATAGATTTACTTTTCCCACAGGAATCTTAAGTAACTAACAAGCTAGTTCTTCATACACAGTGTCGATACATCATAAGTTTACTTCCCTTAGTTTGATAGAAATTTTTTATAGAATTTATTTAATTTAAATACAACTAAAATACCTGACACGCTCAATGCTCCATCCAAATCTGAAAAAGCGGTAGCAGAGAGAACCAAGGACAGATTCACCCAAGTGCATGGGAGAATAAAGAAAGGCACTAAGAAAATTTTCACCTCTTAGGTCAATTCTCCATCCCCTAGAAACTCATTTTTGGTCCTGAACCAAACTCTGATAGACCAAGAGATGGATGGAGTCAGTCAAAATCTCTCAGTGCGCACAAGGCGTGGGAGGAGAACCCAATCCAGGAGCCCATTATTGAGAAAATCGCTCCTACCTCTAGCCCAAGCCCTACGATGGAGGAGCAAGGAATTGAATATGGAGTTGACATGGAGATGGAATTAGATGAGAAATAATTGGCAGATGTTGAACTGGTAAGTTTAGAGGAATCCTACCGCAAAAAGGAACTACTCTCCCTCCCTCATGAGAAGCTTTGAAAGGTCCACAAGGTCTATCTTGACTCCACTATAGGTGCAACCACCAGATCATATTTGGGATTGGGAATACAAAATAATTCTCTCAAGGGTTCACACAAGCAGTCAAGAGAGGAAAAAAGACGGGGCAAAAAATCAACCTAATAGATAATTCGGGATGTGGGAGAATTCATGGTGAACTCAGGTCATATCCAAATGATTACTAAGAGTTTTCATCCCATCCCTTCTCAAAATTCCTCATTAAGATCGTCTCTTGGAACATTTGGTCCATAAATGGAAGGAGTAAGCAAAGGCTCCTTTGAAACTGTATTATAGCAGAAAAATTGGATGTACTATTCCTTTAAGAGACCAAATGTGCAGGTATTGAGGATGATCCCTTATTGGATTAGTGTTGGAGATAATGTAAGTTCATCAATACTGATGCAAGGGGTGCTAGGGGAGGCCTATATTTCCTCTAGAACCCAACAACAATCATCGTTGAAAATAATTGGCTTCGAAAAGGAGGGGTTTCTCACTAATGTCTATGGATTGCATTTACCTTCCGAAAAAATCCACTTCCTAGAAAATTTGGAAGATCTCAACACAATCATTCAAGACATATTTTGTATCTTGGGTAGTGACTTTAGTATCATTCTCTCCCTCAAAGAAAACCAAGGACTTATTCGTCAGATGGAAGGGGACAATGAGGGTTTTAAAATCCTTATTGACAACCACCAACTGGTGAATCTGGAAAATATCAATGGAGACTTCACATGAACCAATAGGAGATCATGATCCTAACAGATCACGTGCTACTTGGATAATTTTCTCATTTTGGAACCTTTGATGCTAGATGGCTTACTCATGGAATCTAGCATTCTTTCTGTGGTTGGATCTAATCATTGGCCAATTCAACTATGGTTTGATATTGTGAGCTCCCCATGCCGAAAAACATTTAGATTTAAGTAGTTTTGGTTGAATCGCCTTGATTTATAAAAAAAGTTACACCAATGGTGGGAGGAAACTAGCATTCTCTATGGAAATATGATGTATCGCTTCTAGTAGAAGCTAAAAAACTTTAAACAACATCTCAAAGAATGGAACAAAATTGTCTTTGGGAATATCTTCTCAACCCAAAGGGATCTGGAATAGAGGATGAAGGAAATACATCAGGAAATTATCGCATAGGGATGCTCAAATCAATTAAAAGAGGAGGAGGTGCATATCAAACAACAATTGGAATATCGATATGCACAAGAAAAAAACCTTTGGAGAAAAAAATATAGAGTACAATGGCTCAAAAAAGGTGAGAAAAATTCAAAATTATTCCATCGTTGCATGATCCATAGAAGGAATATTAACCGCATCACTAGGCTCATTGATGCTTAGGGACATTCGATCATGTATCACCTAAGAATAGAGTGGGAACTAGTAAGCTATTACCAGGATTTATTGACAGAACCTTATCCAAATAGAACTGAGGCTATTTCAAAAATTACTTAGCACATCCCCTCTTTGATCTCGATTGAATAGAATAAAACACTCCTTAGACTAGTAACATTGGAGGAGGTTTATCGGGCCATCAAGGACATGACCACTTGAAAATCCCTAGGGAAAGATGGATTCACCATAGACTTCTTCCATCACTATTGGAACCTTATTTGGGAAGAGGTATGGAAACTAATAGAGGACTCCTGTCAAACTCAAAGTGTTCTTCCATCTCTCAATGAAACCTTTCTCACCTTAATGCCCAAGGAAGATCATGTCTCTCATATGAAGCAATTCTAATAAATTTCACTACGCAACATCATCTACAAGCTTATCATAAAGGTAACTTCCCTTCAAATTAAACCCATTCTTCCTTTCATTATTTCTCATGAACAATCGGGCTATGTAGAGGGGCGCCAAATCATGGACAATGTTATGCTTGCTCATGTGGTTATTCACTCACTAAATTCATATGGGACTCTTGGTATTCTTATTAAGCTATATCTCTCCAAATCCTTTGATCAAATAAGCTGACAATATATGTGATCGATCCTCCTATCCTTTGGATTTAAAGAGATCTAGGTAAACTAGATCATGATCCTTACCTCCTCATCCTTATTCTCTATCTTTTTCAATGGGGTGCCTCCAGACCTTTCTCCCCCTTTAGAGGAATCTGTCAAGGCAACCCTCTCTCCCCCTTCCTTTTTTTTATTATGGTTGAAGGTCTCAGCCGCTATATCAAGGATACCATCTATTATGGTTATTTAAAAGGCCTCCCCATACATGGTTTGCAACCCCCTATCTCACACAACCAATTTGTAGATGACATTATGTTGATCGGTGTCTCCACTTCCAAAGAAGCCTGATGCATTCTCTACATTCTCAGTGATTTCAGTGAAGCTTATGGAACTTCTATCAACACAAAAATTCCTATATTTTATTCTTCAACACCTCTCGTGCTATTGAATACTTCATTATGCACATCCTGGGCATAAATAGGATCTCCCTTTCATCCAAATATCTTGGCATTCCTCTCATTGACAATTTCCTCCATCGCAACTTCCAAGAGGGTCTGCTCTCTTCCATTGAAAAACTTCTTAACTCCTGGACCTTCTTCACTTTGAATCTACCAAGATACTTGGTGCTTCTAAAAAAAAAATTTCAAGCTATCCATATCTACATATTCTCATCCTTGGCATCCCCCAAATATGTGTTAAAATCCATTATAAATATCCAAAGGAATATCCTATGGAAAGGTACTAAAGAAGGATGAAAATGGGTGCTAATTAAATGGGGGGATCTCTACAAGTTGAAGAATGCAAGAGGACTAGGGCTAAGGGATCCTCACTTTCTCAACCAGGTCATGAGAGCCAAAATTTTGTGGAGATGGGTCAAGAAGCCAATGGACCTTTGGGATTAGATGTGGTGTCGTAAATATACACCTTATGTGGAAGAGGTGCAACTGATCAGATGGAATGAGTAAAGAAACGACTCCCTAATTTGGAATGTGGCTTGGAAAAACTGCTCTTTGGTATAGTAGTATGATTTCTGGGAAATTTGGGATGGAAATGATTCCCTATTCTGGTCAGACTTATGGCAATAATTGCCACTATTAAAACAACTAGACTCATTGCTTGACCTTCAAGATAGTATGCGTAGAGATAGATCCACATGTGTATCAGATACTGGAAAAAAAACTTTGTCAACCTCAACTTGGAGGGAATGGAAGCTTACTCATGCATATCTTTATATTCATGAAGGTATTGACCCGAGGCCATGGCAAGAGGAAACAGTGATGCATAGAATATAGATTGATCAAGGCCCCGACATTCTCCAATGAGATCACTCATAAAAAGGGGGTCTTTAGTATCAAGGAAGCCTATGGTATGAAATCCATTTTTCACCTACTTCCCAAGGAGAACATCTAGGAAAATATATGGAAATCCAAATTATGGCCCAAATTCAGTACATTCCTATGGTTAGTTTCCCATGAGAGAATCCTCACTTGGGACAATCTCAGGAAGAAGGCATTCATTGGTCCTTCAATTTGTCCCATGTGCCTTCTACATGAGGAAACTATGGAGCACCTACTCAATCAATGTCATTATAGCTCCAACCTTTAGGACCAAGTTTCTTAAATGATGCACACTTCGTACCATTAGAGAGACAACATCACTAATACGATCGACAACTAACGAATCTCAGTTTTAAAAGAACCAGTGTTAAATAGTATCTAGTAACTTCTACTAGAGTTTCTCCTTTGACAATTATGGAAAGAGAGAAACAAAACAATATTCCTCTACATTTAGCTGCCTTGGTAAGAAATCTAGCCCAAAATTCCAAGCAACATATTGGAAATTATCAGGATAAAAAAATGGTCTGCAGAAGACCTAACCTGCGATAAGGATGAAAGGCCTGTATTTTTTAAGTGGGATATTATCCTAGCCCCATCCCTTGACCTATCTCCCTCATGGTCATCCCTTGTTAGAAGTCCTAAGAAGTGGACATGCCCTCCCCTTGGTTTGGAACATCAAAGGGTAACCCAGGGCCGACAGGTTTTGGTGTTGTATTTCGAGATGATCAGGGTCAGGTTTGTCACATTCTAGTGGGAAGCCTTGGTCATGACATGAATAATGTGGTCAAACTTTGGGCTCTTATCCAAGGTATTCAGGTTTCTTCCCAAATTGGACTTCAACAAATAATCGTAGAAGGGGATTCTCAAATCATCTTAAATTTGTTTTCCAGGCTTCTAAATGGATTAGATCCAACCAAGATTTATCACAATTGGAGGCTTCTCAACAATCTTGAATTTATGAAATCTCTACTACTCCCCAATATAGTCCTAATTCCCTCTCATGCCCATCGCAAGGAAAATAAAATTGTGGACAAACTTTTTAATTCTAGAGTAAACTTACAGGAGCATGATCTAGACTGTGGAAGCAGTCAAATACCTAAGCACCCCTTGTTCTTGGAATGTAGGTAGTCGACTTTGCAGGAAGACACATACCTGGATGGGGTGTTATTACAGGCTTAATGATAGCACACTTGGGAATCAATTTCCTCACCACCTCATTATCCCATTACCTAGGTGGATGCATGGAAGGCTCCACTATTATATTCATCAACCTACTATTAATGGTGATCGAATTCTTGGAGCGTGAGGATTTGGTTATTGGTATAGGTGATGAGATGGGAAATAACACATAGGTAAATCGAATAGTTATTACACCAACATTGTATCTATGGTTTGGTTGCTCTGGGAAGACAATGGTGAGGTATGGATGGAAGTTATTTATTGAGGTTTCATCATGGCTGCATAACTCTCAAAGAATCAGTTGACGGTTTGAGGAAAAAGTGGCATCCCCCCTAACTTATAACATGATCTTTATTCCCTTTAAAATGCCACACTTATAGGAATGGGGAAGAATATGCAGGGGTAGGGATTCTCACTGGAGAAGGGGCACTCAAAAGGTCATTTTGGTTCCATCAATTAGTGAAATTGCGAGGGAGGCCCAAATGCAACCAATTCAGGATGATGTCTTGAACGATGATTTGGGATATCAATAGAAGGGGTTAGAAATACATACAACTCTAGTGGATGAATTTTCTTGGGGCTATCATATTGAGTGGGATGAAGATGTCTTAGTCACCAAGGGTGAGATCATTCTTACGAGCATCAATGGCAAACACCTGGACTTGACCCCTCCTTCGAAGAATGATTTTCAATGTGAAGAGGACAATAACATGAAGGAAGTTCCCCCTCCCTCTCAGCCCCCAAATTATCAGCCTATGGATGATCATATATGTGCAATGATCAAGGAACTTCACCTGGAGGAGTCTCATATGAAACAAATCTTTGAATTTAGAAGTGATTTTGTAGACTTGAATTACAAAATGGAGCAGTTGAACCCAAAGGTTAATCTTTGTATGGCTCTATGTTCCCACCTCACGCAGCATCAACATGTTGAGGATATGGCCACCTAGGTAGCAGTCAACCCGGATTTTCCCATTCCACTGCAGCTGTGTCAAATGGATGGCCCTCCTAGAGACAGGGACCCTGACATAACATAGTAATTTTTCAGAGTAATCAAGATGGTTTTTCTCCATAGTCTTGTTATCTTAGTCTCGGGTTTCATTCCAGTTTTGTTATTTTTAGTTATGCTTATAGTTTACTATATGTCTAGAGTAGCAATAGAACATCTTCAATTTTTTGGCTCCTACGAGCAAGATCACCTTTTAAAATGGGCTTGGGATTGGGTTAGTTTCTAGTACTGGCAACCCAATCTCAAGAAGACTGTAAATGTAAATTCTTAGTTTTTTAGAAGGTAATACCAATTTCTTGCTTAGAAAAAACAATATTTTTTGGTTTGTTGAGTTGTGGTAAGTGGTAAATTGGTAGGATTTTTCCACTATCAACCCATGTTCAATTCCCATTGTATGGTGTTCTTTCATATACCTAGGATTCCTCAAAATGAATGTTCATAATAGGTGAATCCATGAATCTCAATCACACTTTTTGGCAAGGGACTGTATGAAAATAGTGAAATTCATAACTCAATCAAGGTATTTTTTAATACCTCAATCGAGCTATAGAAACCTTGATTAAACACTTACCTCAATCAAGGTATGTTTTAAGACTGCGATTAAGCTATAGAAACCTTGATTAAACACTTAATAAATCCCTCAATCGAGGGTTAGAATCTCGATTGAGATACTATTTTTTTTATATAATGACAAAATAGGCCCACAAGCCCATTTTTTCACTTTTTTAGTAGCACAAAGAGAACTAGGAGCTCTATCTATCCTTTAACCTCAATCCAACATTTTACCACCCACCTTTGAAACCTACGATATGGCATCTAACCCAAGAGGTAGACATTTTTTTAAAGATAAATCACAAAAAATATTTAATTAAACGTAATGCATTTATTGAAATTATATTGACTAACATCAATTATGTTGTTAGATTTTTATTGTATTTATTTAGATAGTATCAACCAATAACATTTATGTTGTTGGTCTTATTTCCAACTATATACCGGCAAGAAAAAATGCTACCAATTTTTTTTCAATCCTCCCGAAACGCATGGAGGATTGAAAAAAATATATTGACAGATGGCTAAAAATAAAATCGGAAATGTAAACATTGCCCATTTTTTTCAATTTATTAAGTTTCAATAATCAATTGGAAACATAAATGCTATCGTTTTTTTTTCCAAACGTGTTGGAAAGCATAATGCTGCCAAATTTTTTTAATCATCTGGCAACACATGGAGGATTGAAAATTATTGATCAATCCATTGTTGAAAACTATCACCGGAAAAACACTACAACTCACATGTTATTGAACATAGATGAAATGGAAATTTGAAAGAAAATTTCCCTAGTAATAACCATTAGTTAAATGTGAGGCAAACCCAAAAATCAACTTGTTTATCACCACTATTCACACAAAATGACACTTGCATAGGAAAATAAATGACAACTATAATATATTATGGCCATTGAAATAATAGTATTTGAGGCATTGACCGATGCACACCAATTGAGACATTGATAATGCAATTCATCTTGGCACTAACACACTAATAGACACACTAAAAAACTTAGACCTCTACCTACTTAATAATTTTGTTTTCTTTTTACTAAGTGCTCCCTTGTGGTTTGATTTCCTTTGCCTTGTTGTTCACCTTCATCTTCCTCTTCTTATTCCACATGGTGTTTTCCTTTTGTTTTGTTTATTGTATGATCTTCTTGCACTATGTCTCATTTTGGAAACCCCATATTTTTGGTATTTATAAGGATAGTGGCTCCTTTATTCCACGCCACTCTTCTCAAGGAAGAGGAAAACCCCAATTTCATTTGGTCTCCTCACCCCTCCCTTATGCATGATCAGGCTTGCCAATTTTAACTTGCAAGTCATCTTAGAAAAGCTAAGTGGTGATCATTGTTGATGGGTCCAAATGTCTCGTCAAGAAAGTAAGGGATAATACCTGATGGCAGGTCCCAATTAGACCTACTCTCGTTTGGGATAGCGTTTACGACCAATACGTGGGCCTGGTTGCCACTATAAATATTTTATAATATGAATATGAGAACAAAATGTTCTTAGATTATTTAAAATATGAATTGAAAAATATAATTGATGTTATCTAAAAAAATTCTAAGCTTACTCTATATCTATCTATCCTATCCTAATCAGGAGCAAGCTAACATAATATGAGCACAGTGAGAAATGATATTACCAACACAAGAAGAAATGCATATATGCAAGTAATTAATAAACATAACAATGAAATATACATAACAATAATTAATTGCATATCATACCTATGACATTGTTTCTATACTCATAAGAAAATTCACGACAACATCAATACCAAGAATAGAGTGAAGAAATAAGTCATACAACTATGTTCCATAATATTCACAAAGTAGACATATGCATAAAGAAAAATCTTAAACACACATATCTAAATCATAAATCTCCAAGATGTATCTTGCTCTATTAATACAAATATAAAAATATTGTTCTAATATACAATAGACCAAAATCCCTATCTCTTCTGCAGTGCTCCCTTTTATAAAACAAGGGAGACTGATAATTTATTAAATTCAGTAATTTTCGTCATGTCAGATGACAGTTCCGACCCATCGTTTCATATTCCTTTTCAAACTTTACAATTGTTGAGAATAGTTAAAATGAGAATGGTCAGTTACTGAATATATTAATCATGTTGTTTTCTGGAGTTTCATTTCATCCTGATATTATTTCCATAGTTCATAATCTTTCAAGAATGTCTCAAGCTTGCTCAAGTGAATCTTTTCTAAGTCTATCTCACCATCACATATCTTAGTTGTCACTTCCATCTTCAATCCTTGTTCAGTCTTCCTGATGAATATTAGATTTTTCTGCACCTCAGGTCTGGTCTATTGTTTCCACAGTTATACACAATTTACCCAATTGACCTATAAACATAAACACACTAAGATGCCTAACTACTTTAGCACATTGGTTAAACTTTCTGGAAAAAACTGTGTGGGAGTTTATGAAACGTTCGATGTTTCGAGTGGACACTCCATCCATCATCAGGGACAAATAAAGATGTAATGATAGTGAAGAGAATGCACATGTTGATAATTTATAGGAGGAAGGCAATGGTCAAAATGATCGTTATAATTGAACGTGGGAGGAAATAATAATTAATTAAATAAGTTTTTAATTTAATGTTCTTTATAATTGATCTTTGGGAAAAAAATTGATCAATAAAATTAAAAATAGCTAAAGATAATTAAAATAATGAATATAAATGAGTATAAATGAGTATAAAATAATATAATATAATTAGTTATGGGGAATAATAACAAATTATTAAACATTTGTTATTATTTAGAATGGCCAAGGAAAAATCTGATCCCATGCTTGGCCAAGGCGTCTAAAAGATCCCCTTCTCCTGTGGAAAATCATACATTGGCCAAACAGGAAGATCCTTCAAAACTTGCCTTAAGGAACATATCATTGACACCCACCACAATCGCATCTCTAAGTAAGCAATAGTCGAACACTCTCACAACTATAAACACCTCATCTACTTTGATAAAACCAAAATTATGGCCTCTGTCCCCTTCTACCCATCTTGTATCATTCGGAAAGCACTTGAAATCGACAAACATCCAAATAATTTTAACCGTGAGGATGGCTACAAACTGAACCAATCATGGAAACCTACCATTCATCACATTCTTCACTAGTGATTTTATTCCCACTCTTTTCTCCCCTTCCCCCCCTTTCCAATTTCTAATTCTTCCCCCTCCCCCGGTTTGTTTTATTATCATCTTATTT
>JASDQU010502958.1:35172-49974 GCA_032191745.1 Picea mariana | reverse complement strand
ACAAATTGATTGGGTTCTAAATATAAAGAAGCAATTCATACCTTTTGTGTATGTGGCACATTATGTATATCAAAGAATTTCCCCACTTGAAGTATCCATGTGATTGGATTCTTTCCATCAAACTTCCTCATATTGATCTTACGAATGTGGTGTTAATATTATGGTAGATTCGAAAGGTATGAATCTCTATTGTGACCTATGACAAGATTAGAATCCTCTAGAAGGAAGAAAAGAAATGAAGGAAACCCTAGACAGGTTGTTAGCTGCAGAAATATATTTAATATGAATTTATTAATACCCAGAAGGAGAAGTCGGCCCCAGTTAAACTGCCCAGAAAACTATAAATACAGAGCGCCAGTTCGCATTATTCACATCTCAGCAGTTGCAGAGTGAACTGGATTTACGCAGATGCAGTTTCAGCTTGTGCATAAGTTTCTGGGAAGGTGTGTGCTAGTCTCTGGGTGTGAGCATCTGTTTATCTTGGTTTCTATTATTGCTTGGTGCATTAGCCTCTCTTGGCTATTGGATTGCTACTAGGATTCTCTTCTCATTCAAGCTCAAGGTGCTCAGAGGGTGGCTTCGGCCCGTGGTTGGGTGACGAGGGTATCATCAATGGTAAAACGAGCACAATCTTCTATATTCTAATAGGTTATGGGCCCACACCTCTTTCAAACAGCCTAAAACACTGGAAGGAAACATAGCCTCTAGATATTGAGCTCGTTGAGGAACTGTCGCTAGGGTTACTAGCAGGAGAAACTTCCTAAATCACTGCAGCTAGGGTTACTAGCAGAAGTAGTTGCATAAACCCTAATTCTTAGATCTGGCACCTTGTGATGGAGCATCTCTCTCAAGGAGAAGATATTCAGATGTGCCCTAACTCAATGCACCTCTTAGCTCTCTCAGAAGACAAAAACGATGAAGTTGAAGTTTTGGATCAAGGCATGACCAGTTACCAGTCAACCGAAGATATGTGTGAAACAATCAGTCTCTTACACTACTCAGCACTTACCGGGACAATTGAAGACGATATGTGGATAATCGACAGTGGAGCTTCTAGGCACATGACGGGAGATCAAGCCAGACTCTCAAATCTAAATGAGAGAAAGACATTGTACAAAGTGGAGCTTGGAGACAAAAGTACTTACCCCATGGAAGGATTTGGACAAGCCTCCGTCAAGTTGGAATTAGGTGATCATGTTCACTTAAGTAATGTTCTATATGTACTTGGTTTAGAAAAGAATCTTGTACCAATATCATGTTTAGAAGACAAAGGAAATAGAATAGTCTTCATGGATGGAAAGGTGTTATCATGGCATAAGAATTCCAGCATAGAAGACGCTAGGGTTATTGGAAGTCGTGAAGGAAATTTGTATAGACTACTAGAATGAAATGAAGAAGCTCTAGTACATGACGAAGTCAACCCTAATGAACTTTGGCATAGAAGGTACGCTCATATCAATTATCAAGCATTACCTTTCCTCAGAAAAATGGTTGAAGGAATACCAGAATTGAAATCTACACATGAAGGAATCTGCAAGGGACGTGCCCTTGGGAAGAACATCAAGAGACCATTTCCAAGTAGCAATAATAGATCCAAGGAAATCCTATATCTATTACACTCAGATGTTTGCGGTCCAATGCCAGTCAGATCTCTAGGAGGATCTCTCTACTACATAATCCTCATAGATGACTATTCAAGAAAGACGTGGTTGTACCTACTGAAATCAAAATATGAAGTATTCAGTAAGTTCTAAGAGTTCAAGGAAGAAATAGAAAACCTTACGAACAAGAAGATCAAGACATTAAGATCAGATAATGGAGGAGAATACACCTCGAAGGAGTTTGTTGCATTTTACAAATCAGTAGGGATTAGGAGGGAGATGATTGTTCCTCATAATCCTCAACAAAACAATGTATCGGAAAGAAAGAACAGATCTATCGAAGAAACAATAAAATCCCTATTGAACGATCAAGGTCTATCCATGTTCCTATGGGGAGAAGCAACAATGTTCCTATGGGGAGAAGCAGCAATGACAACAATATATGTACAGAACAGAATCCCTCATTGCATATTGAAGGACCTAACGTAGAAAATCTAAGAATATTTGGATGTCTAGTTTACTCTCATATTCCCAAAGATAAAAGGAATAAACTAGAACCCTCAGGAAAGAAGGGAATATTCGTGGGATATAGTGACTCATCCAAAGCCTATAGAATATATATTCCAGAACAACACAAGATCGAAGTTAGCATAAATGTAACGTTCAATGAAAGGATGGCCTTCAGAAAATCCATCGAAGAAATTATAGAAGAAGAAGAGTTTGAAGAACCAAATGAAGAAAACACAGAAAACGAAAAATGATGAAAAGGATCAACCTGATCATCCTATGGAGCCATATGAAAACATGATCCAGTTATCATACCTAAGACCAAGAAATGACCATCTTGGCTTGAAGCCACATTACAAGACGGATAAATAATCAAGGTTCCAGAAGGAACATACAGGAAGAGCAAAAGACCGAAAAGATTCTCAAGTTATGCAACATACATGACGAAGCTTCTAGAAGAAGAACCTACTACATTCGAAGAAGCAGTTCAAAAGGGACAATGGAAAGAAGCTATGGTAGAAGAACATCATTCCATTATGAAAAATGAAGTATGGGAAATTGTACCCAGACCTAAAGAAAAATCAGTGGTAACCTCAAAATGGGTATACAAGATCACACATGCAGCAGACGAAAGCATGGATAAATACAAAGCAAGATTCGTGGCCAGAGGATTCTCCCAAAAGGAGGGAGAAGACTGTGATGAAACCTTTTCTCCGGTGGCAAGGTATACCTCCATCAGATCTTTCATATCTCTTGTCGCTTCCATGGGATGGAATCTACACCAGATGGATGTAAAGACAGTCTTCCTTAATGGAGCTATTGAAGAAGAAGTATATATTGAACAACCTCAAGGATTTGAGGTACATTCCAGAGATTACCACATTTGCAAATTGAAGAAATATCTATATGGACTCAAGAAAGCTCCAAGGGCTTGGTATGCCAGAATGGACAGCTATTTAACAAGACTTGGTTTCTCCAAGAGTCATGCAAATCCAAACCTTTATTACAAAGTCGTGGATAACGCACCTGTGATTCTACTATTATATTTTGATGATCTATTCATAACAAGTGAAGAATCTCTAATTATCCAGTGCAAGAAGGAACTAGCCTCTAAATTTGATATGAAGGATCTAGGTCTCATGCATTACTACTTGGGAATAGAAGTATGGCAGAAGCGTGGTGAAGTATTCCTTGGACAAGGAAAGTATGCAATAAAGATCCTTTAGAAGTTTGGAATGATGGACTGTAAGTCCATGGACACTCCTAAGATTGCGGATATAAGAAAGGTGAAAGTCCCATATTCCGATCCAATAGATCCATCTCTATATCGACAACTAATTAGATCATTGATGTATTTGGTAAATACTCGACCAGATATTTGCTTTGCTATAAATACATTAAGTCGGTTCCAGGTGGAACCTAGACAAGAGCATTGGATAGCTGCAAAGCATGCCCTAAGATATATTCGTGGGACAATAAACTATGTCTTGAGATATACCACATCCAGTGATATCCAACTTCATAATTTCACAAACTCTGATTAGGTAGGAAGTGCATAAGACAAAAAGAGTACTTCAGGTATGTGTTTCAGCTTGGGCTCCGCTATGATATCTTGGGGCAGCAGAAAACAAAAGTTTGTCGCACTCAGTACAGTAGAAGCAGAGTATATGGCAGCTTGTGAAGCATGCACCGAAGCAGTATGGCTAAGGAAGTTAGTCTCCAATTTATTTGATAAGACTCCAGAATCGACCATAATATATTGTGATAATCATAGTTGTATAAGATTATTCGAACATCCAGTGTTTCATGAAAGGTTGAAACACATCGATATCAAATACTACTTTATTTGAGATAAAGTCCAGGAAGGAGAGGTAAATCTCGAGTACATCCCCACTGATGAGCAGACATCAGATATCCTGACAAAAGCTCTATCCAAAATCAAGTTTGCATATTTCTGAGAGAAGATGGGGATCGTGGAAATAAATCCCTTAGCTGAAAGGGAAGATTCTCCAAGCTAGGAGAAGGTACGTAAAAAGAATCTTGAAAAACATTTATTTTTGTGATTTAAATAACTCTCCAGTTAGGAGGGAGAACTGAAAATATTATTTATCTTTGTAATTGAAAAATAGTCCAGATTGGATAGATGCTTTCTTGTTCAGAAAGTGGATTAAGATTTCTGATGAATAGTGACTGATTGTTGATGTGTCATAGACAACGAATTCCCATTGTGGTTAACATGGGGAGTGGTCTAGGACTGTCTCTCTTCTTGAGGGTTACTCAAGAAGACTGGCTCGCCTCACCGGACAACGATTTCTCATTGTAGTTCACATGAGGAATGGTTTGTTTTGGAGGTTGATGTAGGACTGACATTCCTTAGGGTTACACATTCTCTCCAAGGTGCACTATGATTAGTGTAGGAGGAATGGTCCAGGGTGGGGAATGGTCTGGATAGTCATTCCTTAGGTTTACACATTCTCTCCAGGGTGCACCTTGATTGGTGTAGGAAGAATGGCCCAGGGTGGGGAATGGTCCAGGCTCAGCAATCAGGGACAAACATTCCTTAGGGTTATACATTCTCTCTAGGGCGCACTTTGATTACTGTAGGAGGACTGGCCCAGGGTGGGGAATGGTCCAGGACAGACACTCCTTAGGGTTATGCATTATCTCTAGGATGCACTTTGATTAGTGTAGGAGGAATGGCCCAGGGTGAGGAGTGGTCCAGATACACACATTCCTTAGGGTTTATACATTCGTCCAGGGTGCACTTTGATAAGTGTAGGAAGAATGGCCCAGGGTGAGGAATGGTCCATGCTCAGAAATCAGAAACAATCCTTCTTCCTTGTTTGAGAAGAATGAGGCAGATAGCCCATTGCTGATATTCTATACTAAGGGAAGATATTCTTTCATATCTCATAGACGTGAGTGAAAGATTGGCCTAGATGATTCAGTTTTATCATAACATTTTTTCTATGCAGGTTGCTATCAGATGTTTGTTATGAAGAATATATGACAGTAGATGCAAACTACTGTGGTGGATATGTTCCACTATTCATGAGGCAGATATTCTTTCAGAACTCACAGATGTGAGTGAAAGATTGGCCCAGAGACTGCTTGTCTCCAAACAATAGAGATATACTACTGTGGTGGATTTGTTCCATTGTTTGTGACTATGTGTCATGGTTTGAGTAGTTGCGTACTACCTGAATAGACATAGTTGTGTTCTATCAATTGATATTGTACCACTTTTCATAAGAGATTATCCGGTTGGATAATAATGACGGTGCTCGTGTTGCTACCAGTTGAATGGTCTGTTGTGCTCAAAACCATACCTCCCTAGCTAGGAGGGAGTGTTAATATTATGGTAGCTTTGGGAGGTATGAACCTCTATTGTGACCTATGACAAGATTAGAATCCTCTGGAAGGATGCAAAGAAATGAAGGAAACCATAGACAGGTTGTCGGCTGCAAAAATATATTTAATATGAATTTATTAATACCCAGAAGGAGAAGTCGGCCCCAGTTAAACTGCCCAGACTACTATAAATATAGGGCGCCAATTCTCATTATTCACATCTCAGCAGTTGCAGAGTGAACTGGATCTGCACAGGTGAAGTTGTAGCTTGTGCGCAAGTTTCTAGGAAGGTGTGCGCTAGTCTCTGGGTGGAATCATCTGTTCAACTTGGTTTCTATTCTTGCTTGGTGCATTAGCCTCTCTTTGTTATTGGATTTCTACCAGGATTCTCTTCTCGGTCAAGGTCAAGGTGCTCAGAGGGTGGCTTCGGCCTGTGGTTGGGTGATGAGGGTATCGTCAATGGTAAAACGAGCACAATCTTCTATATTCTAACACGTGGCTTGTCTTCAACCCAAAGTTGGAGTTTCTCCATTCTTCATTCACCTTCCTTGTGTCCTCATCATGAATTTCATGGGATATGTTTTCACTTTCAGGTGTCCTCTCTATTAGGAATTTTTTCAATCCTTCAATGATATCCCCTTTTAAAGCTTCCATCGTAGTATTTATTGCCTCAAACTTAGCTTCTGTTGAATCCATCATCTCTTGTAGTTCAACTTTTGTTATTGTATTATTTTGTAAATCATTTATGTCCCTACGCATTTCTTCACCTTCATCAAGAGTCCAAGTAGGATTGTCTAGAGGCATATTTGTTGTATAAATTCCCTTTTTTGGTGGCATGTTGGTCAAGTATCTCTTTAAACCTTGATTTTGGGGTGGTTCTGCTAGACAATCTTCCTTTTATTGTATCTCAAAAATTTCGGCCCTTTTGAGTATGAAGTTTTATTTTTTATAGGTCTCTGATTTTTCTTCTCTTCAATGCCACAAGTCTGATAAAAATTGGATGTGTCAAGTGGAATTTACAGTAACTTCCCCACAACTTGCTGATTTTTGGCATATCCAGGAGATCTCACTTGTATAGCGTGCCCCACACAAAATAATTGATATAAAATTTTGAAACTCATACCAGAACTACTATGGTCTATCCACTATCCAATGCAACTAGTCTCACTCAATTTGTATACTCTAGGAAGAATTTATGATTGTTTTACTCAGAACACTTGCTTGAGACTAGTCAGATACCCTATCTTCCACATGGTATATCTACAAATTTACGATGACCCGGAAGCTGAAATTTCTACCACATATACCTTACTAATTTCTAATAATATCCTCCAAGCCGTTCCTTCTGAAACGTTGTAGAAAAAAACATTATAGCAAAAATTCCAAGGTGTCTCGGATGTAGCAATGAAACCCCAAGACCTTGAGCTCTGATACAATATGTTAAGAACCAAATATCAATATAGCATAGAAAAACCTCAAAATAAGTACTCAATGCCTTGAAAAAGAGATAATTTCAGATAATAAGCCTCTTCGAGGGGGCAACCTCCTTTTACCCCACATAAATGTTCAAGTACAAGATGTTTCTAAATGAAAAAGTCTCCTTGGTATATATAGGAGACTAGGAGATATAATTACAACTAATGGAATAAAGCTGACATAAATAAAATAACATTACTAATGTAATATGCACCAATTAAGGGGTAATGAGCCAATATTACGGCTTAACATACTAGAAGTAGCATAGGAGTTAGTTCTAAACCTCCTTTTGTAATATGAATCCAAGTGACAATTTGTCAATTTTATGATTTCTATCCTACTACATCAAATTTGTATTGATGGCTCTATTAGAACTAGACAAGGTATTGTGAGGTATATCTAGTTTCCATAGGTTTTCTTATTGCCCAAAGTCATTATATTACTAAATGTGAGAGAAATTTCGAAGAGGGTCACTAGTTCTAGCGAAAAGAGGTTATTTTCACTACCTTGTGGTCACTCCGTGGTTCCTAGAATTTAAACCCTCAAATATGAATGTCACAAAGATTCTATTTGGGTATGCTTGCCAAACTTTCCAATACACTTTTGGGATTTATCAATTTTTAAGACATTCAACATATCTCAGGTAGATATCTAGAAACATAAATAGCTTAGATGAAGATTGGTATTTTTACATATGCACATATCTATGTGGGTATTAACATTAGTAAGGGGTTGTTGGATAAGCTCAAATCCAAATGAAAGGTCCCATATGGAATCAAGATTTAGATTATAAAAATACAACTTTATGGTGTTGGATATGTCAATAATAAGTAGGACATTTGTAGGAGTCATGACTTCATGCATGGTTTTATTCTAATAAGAATACAATACATAAACTAGAACCCAAAGGATGGAGTTCATTTTAGAAATAGTTGTTGGATGATGAATAGGAATAGAACATAAAACAACAATAGACTGCAGTTTTAGAGAAGGATACCAATGGATTCCTAGAAGTGTGCATTGAAGAATCGACACCCTCTAGGCTATATTGAGTAGAAAAATAGAACAACTTGATGGTGATAGTTTCACATGAAGTCTCATAAGGGGGAATGAAGATAATTCATGAATCTAACTACTTCGATTTTGATAAGGAATTGGAATAACTTCCAAATTTTGGATATTGCATTTAAAATGTGAGTCATGGCTATTTGAGTTTTTATTTACCATTAGTCAATCTGAAATTTTCTTCTTGTTAGGGGGGGGTGGCATGAGGTTAAAAAGAAGAAAGAGAAAAAGCATAGCATTGAGGTTTATTTTTCAATGAGACAAATATGAGTTGTACACTAATATATAATATCAAATTTTTGAGTACATTGTGCACATGAGAAGTGCAATTTCCATTCAAATTATGAATAGAAATGTTGATTCTTTCTTTAGAAAATAATGTTTTTTTTAACATGTAAACAACTATTTTTTTACTAATTTTAATGTTAGTTTTATATTAAAAAAAAAATAAAAATGAAATTACAAGTTGAAGTGTAAAGTTTTTGCACCTTAATATATTCAATTTTTTTTTTTTAAGATCTTGCTATGTGGTAATACGGGACATGTGCGTGCACACATAGGTAAGGAAAAAAAAACTTTATAATATATATACAAGATATCTATATTTCATAATTATGATATATGTCAAAAGAAAAATAAATAAGAAATAGAGAGTATAAAGGTAATAGAATGGTTTAGTAAAAATATGTTGTATTTTATAATTATAATATATGTTAAAAGAAAAATAAATAAGAAATGAAAACAATTTGTTTTTTTAATTTAATATATATTTGAAATTTGTATAATCAAATTTTTATGCATGTGTAATTTAATCAAGATTAATATGAATAACATATTAAAAATATCATAAAAACATGTTAATTGAGATTTGGAAAAGTGAAGTATTTTTGTTTATTCAACCCAAACCACTCGATTTGTGAAGTCAAATATAAATCAGATGCACCTAAATTATCAAACACGAAAGCTAAATCTGATGCACCCAAATTATCAAACACAAGGCGAAGACAAACAATCCACTAAAAATTATTTGAATGTTGGATAATGATCACATGTTCCATTTAACAAATGGACACAAAAGTTAGATCCCTTTAACAAATATTTCTGGTAAAGGATGGTAATTTTGTCATAAATTGTGCTCTTTAAATCATTGGAAAGATATTAGAGAGATCTTGTTATATACTTTTGAGATTCCTATACAATTTCATTTCAATTTTCAAAAGAATAAATGAAGAATAAATGACTCTTTTGAAATGGAAATGAATATGTTGTTATGTTGCTATAAATTTTTTTGTCTCAACTTTTATTTTCAACACTCTTTCAACAACGAGAAAGATCTTGATTTTTTTGTTATACACTTCATGCTTTTCCACATATTTATTTATGTTTTTTAAATAATAAAAAAAAAAAATTGACAAAGGATACATTTGTGAAGGCAGTTTAATGCTCTAAACTCTTTTCAATACATGCAATGATAATCATATTAATCGATTTAGCACTTATGCTAAGCATTTTCTAATTAATGAATATAATCCTTCATCATTATACTTCATAATTAATGCCTAGAAGTCTTTAATAAGTGATGCATATGTGATTTCCTACATGTCACCTATTTTGTGGTCTAGGGCCATATGCATCACCTTAATCCCTATAATCATAATTTACAACCATTCTTTTTATTCCTAATACCATCTACAAGGCCCTTAAACCCATCATAGGTGTTAAAAATATTGCGATGGCACACATATAATACTAATGTGATAAATATTCCCTTCATAGGGAATTTGTGGTGGCGTAGAACCTCATTCCTAGCCCTGATCCTTAAATTAAGCTTCATTAAGCTCCTAAGACTGTAGATTTACTCATTGGACCATGTTCAAGGCTTTAAGACCCATAATTTATATTTAAAATCTTGTAAAGGAACTCATATCCCACATATAAGCCAAATATTCCATTTATGGGACATGTGAGGAGATATTAGGGAATATGCATGGTCCATTATCCATATAGAGACATATTTTAGAGCCTATGACCTAGGTTTCCATCCCTAAACCATGAGCAATTCCTTGATACCCCATCATGGTGTGAAATACCTTGTAAAAAAATCCATATTACAATTATGGGAAAAACATTTTCTTTACAGTGCCTTTGTGGTGGTTTAGGACCCTATGCATGGTGCATGATCCACAAAAGCAGATGTTAGGCCCTAAGATGTTCAGTTTCATACATGGATAGGGTTCCAATGCTAATTCATAAGGAACAAAGCCTTATAATGGTACATATATCACACTCATGGAATAAATATTACCTTTACAAGGCCTTTTGTGGTGGTTATGTCACATGCACATGGTTTATCCATTCAAAAAATTATTTTAGGCACAGAGAGGTTGATCATTTTATTACTTGGTGTTTTGGATAAATCTAGCCTATGGATAAGTCGGACCTCCCTTGGACCTGCCCTTGGTCCAAGATATAAAAGAGGTATATATCACAACAAGGTTTCCCTAGATCTACAACATTTGCCTTAATTATTCTATAAGAATTGGAGAGAAAGGAATACCTTATCAAAAAACGTTTTCCTTTCATGTCCTTGGTTGGTGTAGTCCTGAAGATCCTTCTCCAACTCCTTCAACATGATACCTACACAGAAATAGACAAAACAAACTCCTCCCAAACCTTTTCAATCATTAAGGACACAAAATCAAAACTAGATCTAACCTAATCTAGTCAAGGAAAGATTAGATCTAGCTCAAGAAAATATTAAACATTAAATGCATAACCATGAGAAGGGGAAAAGCATAATGATATTTATATTCATAAATGAGATCAATACATCAATCACATTATTACAATATAGAAGATGGTGTGCTCATTTTACCATTGACGATACCTTTGTCACCCAACCATAGGCCGAAGCCTCCCTCCGAGCACCTTAACTTTGACTGAGAATAGTCAAACGAAGGGTAGTGCACCTTTCCCCAAGGATAGCGCATCACAAAAGACTGATCAGATAGTCCCAAACCCTAGCCAAGTGATAGTCAAACCAACACCCAAACTGCTACCTACAGTTGCTGCTTTTGCAGCTCTCCTCCACACGTGCGCACCAAACTGGGAACTGTTGTGCATAGAACTGGCTCTCTCTGCAACTGCTGAGATGTGACAAATGAGAACTGGCGCCCTATATTTATATTAGTTCTGCCAGATTTGTTGGGGCCGACTTCTCCTTCTGGGTATGTGTCTGTTCAGTATATTATTATTATTTATGGCTGACTTCTTTTCTTGGAGGCTAATAACCTAATATAAAATATCTTCTTGAGCCGACAAGGCTTCTAGGGTTATTAGCCAACTCATTAGGGTTTCTCTTTCTTTTTGAAGTCTTCTATTCTCGTCAGGTTCACACATGGAGGTAAATACCTCCCGCAGCTACGATAATATTAACACTCCCTCCCAGCTAGAGAGGTATTTACAGGTAATGGACTTGAGCACAGAACATACCATTTACCCAGTAGCATCAATATAGTCATCTAGACTATTTCATGACTAGATCATGAGCATCACCATCACCATTAGCTGCATCAACTCTCAAAACCATACTTCATCTAAGTAATTAGATATGATGCTGGATAAGTCACTCTCACCATAGAGTGATACAAGAGGAGTAAAAGCTCTGAACTGTTTTCCGTCTGGAAAAATCTATGTTCATCATTCACCTGAATGATCATTATCTCCAATAAACTGTTGATATTCTTCAAGGCAATTAGAACAAGGATAGAACACAATTGTGTCTATTCATAGTAGTACATAACTACAATCCAGTGGTACACTACCACACCAAGTAACACACAAGTACTTGATCAGCAACATATGGTTGCGAACAATGAAACATATTCACCACAATAGTCCTCATCTATTGTCATACAATATTCATAACAACCATTTTAATAGCAACATGTATAGAAGCAATGTTATGATATAAACTGATTTGTCTGGGCCAATCCTTCACTCACATCTGTGAGTTCTGAAGGAATATCTTCCACCATAGTAGTCTTCATCTACTTTCATATAATCTTCATAACAAACATCTAGTAGCAATTTGCATAGAAACAATGTTATGATATAGACTGGATTATCTGGGCCAATCTTTCACTCACATCTGTGAGCTTTGAAAGAATATCTGCCTCACAAATGGTGGAACATATCCACCACAGTAGTATATCTCTATTTTCTATAACAATCATTTGATGTCATCCTGCACAGAAAATAGTGTTAAAAATAAACTGAATCATCTGGGCCAATCTTTCACTCACATCTGTGAGATATGAAAGAATATCTGCCCTCATCAACAATGGGCTATCTGCCCTATTCTTCTCGACCAAGGAAGAAGGATTGTTTCTAATTTCGGAGCATGGACCATTCCTCACCCTGGGCCATTCTTCCTACAATTATCAAAGTGCACCCTAGACAGAATGTATAAACCCTAAGGAATGTGTGTATCTGGACCACTCCTCACCCTGGGTCATTCCTCCTACACTAATCAAAGTGCGTCCTGGAGAGAATGCATAACCCTAAGGAGTGCCTTTCTTGAACCATCCCCCACCCTGGGCCATTCCTCCTACACTAATAAAAGTGCACCCTAGAGAGAATTTACAACCCTAAGGGATGTCTTTCCCTAATTACTGAGCCTGGACCATTCCCCACCCTGGGCCATTCCTTCTACACTAATCAAAGTGCACCCTGGAGAGAATGTGTAACCCTAAGGAATGACTATCTGAACCATTCTCCACCATGGGCCATTCCTCCTACACTAATCAAAGTGCACCCTGGAGAGAATGTGTAACCCTAAGGAATGTCAGTCCTGCATCAACCTCCAAAATGAACCATTCCTCATGTTAATTATAATGAGAAATCATTGTCCGGTGAGGTGGGCCAGTCTTCTTGACTAACTCTCAAGCAGAGAGACAACCCTAGACCACTCCCCATGTTAAAAACAATGGTAAGTCATTGTCTATGATACATAAACAATCAGTCACTGTCCATCAGAAATATCAATCCACTTTCCAAACAGGAAAGAATCTGTCCAATCTGGAGTAATTTTCAATTACAAGGATAAGTAATATTTTCAGTGCTCCCTCCTAACTGGAGAGTTATTTAAATCACAAAAATACATGTTTCTCAAGAATATTTTTCCATAACTTCTCTTAGCTTGGAGAATCTTCCCTTTCAGCTAAGGGAGTTATTTCTATGATCCCCATCATCTCTCAGAAATATGCAAACTTGATTCTGGATAGAGGTTTTTTCAAGATATCTTTTGTCTACTCGTCAGTGGGGATATACTCGAGCTTTACCTCTCCTTCCTGGACTTCATCATGGATAATGTAATGCTTGAATTCAAATGTACTTTAGTCTAGAACACTTGTGAAGGATTCATGTAGATCCAAACGATAGAGTATGTCATATTTGGAGAATTGGAACATATTCGTGTGGCACTTCTTATGTCATCATGAGATCTGATCTTACTGGGTATTTATCTTGATGCTTTATAGGAAAACTTCACCACGCTTTTGCTGTGCACTGGAGATTCTCCACCAAGTTATCTTCTTCTTATCTGCATACAAGAATATCTTTCTGGTATGCCTCAAAGTCTTGAGATTGCTCTTCATATGCTCTTTATTCAATTTTTCTAGAGAACATTCTTTGCATTCATCCGATGTAGAACTCCAACTCTTTGGATGTTTGTGGATGATATAATGACTTATATAGAGATAAGTCTGGTGTACTAGAATAAGCAGTCATCATAGTCTTCTCCCTCCATCTGGGAGAACCTCTAGTTCTAGATCTTGCAATTCTTTTATTCATAAGTCTTCTATATACAATTCTTCATCACGACTTTCAGTTCTTCTGCTTGATTGCTTTCATATCAAGATGGTAATCTTGTGATTCTTGATGCAATGACTGGTTATTCTGGTTTCTCTTTATTTATTGGAAACTTCATGTTTTTCTTTATCTTTTGGGTCCATGGGATTTCTTATAGATTCCATGCCCTAGAGATTCAACTTCTTCCTACCATCATAGGATCACGGATCTGGATGGATAACCAGGAATACTTTAAGGCTTCTGAAGAAATCTTCTTTTGCGGTTGAACTGAACACGTACTGTCTTTCATGACTGCTACCATAGATATATACATTTAATCATCTTCAATGGATCATATGATTAGCTCCCTCCTAATCCTTTCTTCATGTATAGATGCATGTAATTGGCTTCCTCTATCTAATAGGGTCCATGCTTCCATCTGCATCCTTATTGTCTTCTGCAATATATAATTGGCTCTCTTGTCTAACAGATTCCATGCTTCTGTCTTATTGTCTTCTATAGAGTGTCATAAGTATTTTTCCAATTTCCTCTCGATTGCTAACTTCTTTCTGTCTTTGCTTCTTCTAAGTTTCTTCATCTTGTTGTTCTTCCATGGAACACATTATCTTTCAACAGATAGATATACAAGATATGTACAGAGACGATGCAAACAAGATGTGTACAAGAAATAAGAAGAGTGTTGTTACCTTTTAGTAGAAGAAGTCTCTTCCATCCTACTTAGCCTTCTTTGTAGGTTCCTTTTCTTCGGCAACTGATGCTTCATGTTTCTCTTTCCTTTTCTTTAGCTCGAGACATTGGTTCTTGTAGTGGCCATACTTTTGACAGTTGTAGCACTATATTTCTGAAATATCTTTTCTTTGTTTTGGCTTCCTTTTTGAATCAAACTTTCTTTTGTCCCTGAATTTCTTGAATATTGTTGTGAAGGCTTGAT
>JASDQU010502958.1:23219-33785 GCA_032191745.1 Picea mariana | reverse complement strand
AAGAAAGATAAAAAACATAGTATTGAGGTTTATTTTTCAATGGGACAAATATGAGTTGTACACTAATATATAATATTAAATTTTTGAGTGCATTGTGCACATGAGAAGTGCAATTTCCATTCAAATTATAAATAAAAATGTTGATTCTTTCTTTAAAAAAAATAATGTTTTTTTTATAGGTAAACAACTATTTTTTTACTAATTTTAATGTTAATTTTATATTAAATAAAATAAAAATAAAAAAAACAAAACCAAACCAAAACCATGAAATTACAAGTTGAAGTGTAAAGTTTTTGCACCTTAATATATTCAATCTTTTTTTTTTAATCTGGCTATATGGTAATATGGCACATGTGCGTGCACACATAGGTAAGGAAAAAAAACTTTATAATATATATACAAGATATCTATATTTCATAATTATGATATATGACAAAAGAAAAATAAATAAGAAATAGAGAGTATATATGGGTAAGGTAATAGAATGGTTTAGTAAAAATATTTTGCATTTTATAATTATAATATATGTCAGAAGAAAAATAAATAAAAAATGAAAACAATTTGTTTTTTTATTTAATATATATTTGAAATTTGTATAATCAAATTTTTATGCATGTGTAATTTAATCAAGATTAATATGAATAACATATTAAAAATATCATAAAAACATGTTAATTGAAATTTGGAAAAGTGAAATATTTTTGTTTATTCAACCCAAACCACTCGATTTGTGATGTCAAATATAAATCAGATGCACCCAAATTATCAAACACGAAAGCTAAATCTAATGCACCCAAATTATCAAACACAAGACGAAGACAAACAATCCACTAAAAATTATTTGAATGTTGGATAATGACCACATGTTCCATTTAACAAATGGACACAAAAGTTAGATCCCTTTAACAAATATTTCTGGTAAAGGATGGTAATTTTGTCATAAGTTGTGCTCTTTAAATAAAGATATTAGAGAGATCTTGTTATATACTTTTGAGATTCCTATACAATTTCATTTCAATTTTCAAAAGAATAGATGACTCTTTTGAAATGGAAATGAATATGGTGTTATGTTGCTATAAAAAATTTTGTATCAATCTTTATTTTCAACACTCTTTCAACAACGAGAAAGATCTTTCATTTCAATTTTCAAAAGAATAGATGACTCTTTTAAAATGGAAATGAATATGGTGTTATGTTGCTATAAATTTTTTTGTATCAACCTTTATTTTCAACACTCTTTCAACAACGAGAAAGATCTTGAGTTTTGTTGTTATACACTTCATGCTTTTCCACATATTTATTTATGTTTTTTTAGTAATAAAAGAAAAAATGACGAAGGATACATTTGTGAAGGCAGTTTAATGCTCTAAACCCTTTTCAATACATGCAATGATAATCATATTAATCGATTTAGCACTTATGCTGAGCATTTTCTAATTAATGAATATAATCCTTCATCATTATACTTCATAATTAATGCCTAAAAGTCTTTAATAAGTGATGTATATGTGATTTCCTACATGTCACCTATTTTGTGGTCTAGGTCCATATGCATCACCTTAATCCCTATAATCATAATTTACAACCATTCTTTTTATTCCTAATACCATCTACAAGGCCCTTAAACCCATCATAGGTGTTAAAAATATTGCCATGGCACACATATAATACTAATGTGATAAATATTCCCTTCATAGGGAATTTGTGGTGGTGTAAAACCTCATTCCTAGCCCTGAGCCTTAAATTAAGCTTCATTAAGCTCTTAAGACTCTATATTTACTCATTGGACCAAGTTCAAGGCTTTAAGACCCAGAATTTATATTTAAAACCTTGTAAAGGAACTCATATCCCACATATAGGCCAAATGTTCCATTTATAGGACATGTGAGGAGATATTGGGGAATATGCATGGTCCATTATCCATATAGAGACAAATTTTAGGGCCTATGACCTAGGTTTCCATCCCTAAACCATGATAAATTCCTTGATACCCCATCATGGTGTGAAATACCTTGTAAAAAAATCCATATTACAATTATGGGAAAAACATTTTCTTTACAATGCCTTTGTGGTGGTTTAGGACCCTATGCATGGTGCATGATCCACAAAAGCAAATGTTAGGCCCTAAGATGTTCAGTTTCATACTTGTAACATGGATAGGGTTCCAATGCCAATTCATAAGGAACAAAACCTTATAATGGTACATATATCACACTCATGGAATAAATATTACCTTTACAATGCCTTTTGTGGTGGTTATGTCACATGCACATGGTCTATCCATTCAAAAAATTATTTTAGGCACAGAGAGGTTGATCATTTTATTACTTGGTGTTTTGGATAAATCTAGCCTATGGATAAGTCAAACCTCCCTTGGACCTGCCCTTGGTCCAAGATATAAAAGAGGTATATATCACAACAAGGTTTCCCTAGATCTACAAGATTTGCCTTAATTATTCTATAAGAATTGGAGAGAAAGGAATACCTTATCAAAAAAAGTTTTCCTTTCATGTCCTTGGTTGGTGTAGTCCTGAAGATCCTGCTTCAACTCCTTCAACATGATAACTACACACAAATAGACAAAACAAACTCCTCCCAAACCTTTTCAATCATTAAGGACACAAAATCAAAACTAGATCTAACCTAATCTAGTCAAGGAAAGATTAGATCTAGCTCAAGAAAATATTAAACATTGAATGCATAAGCATGAGAAGGGGAAAATCGTAATGATCTGTATATTAATAAATGAGATCAATACATCGATCACATTGTTAGAATATAGAAAATGGTGTGTTCATTTTACCATTGACGATACCTTCATCACCCAACCATAGGCTAAAGCCTCCCTCCGATCACCTTAACCTTGACTGAGAATAGACAAACAAAGGGTAGTGCACCTTTCCCCAAGGATAGCACATCACAAAAGACTGATCAGATAGTCCCAAACCCTAGCCAAGAGATAGTCAAACCAACACCCAAACTGCTAGCTGCAGTTGTTGCTTTTGCAACTCTCCTCCACACGTGCGCACCAAACTGGGAATTGTTGTGCACAGAACTGGCTCTCTCTGCAACTGCTGAGATGTGACAAATGAGAACTGGCACCCTATATTTATATTGGTTCTACCAGATTTGCTGGGGTAAACTTCTCCTTCTGGGTATGTGTCTGTTCAGTATATTATTATTATTTATGGTTGACTTCTTCTCTTGGAGGATAATAACCTAATATAAAATATCTTCTTGAGCCGACAAGGCTTCTAGGGTTATTAGCCAACTCATTAGGGTTTCTCTTTCTTTCTGAAGTCTTCTATTCTTGTCAGGTTCACGCGTGGAGGTAAATACCTCCCGCAGCTACGATAATATTAACACTCCCTCCTAGCTAGAGAGGTATTTGCAGGCAATGGACTTGAGCACAGAACATACCATTTACCGAGTAGCATCAATATAGTCATCTAGACTATTTCATGACTAGATCATGAGCATCACCATCACCATCAGCTACATCAACTCTCGAAACCATACTTCATCTGAGTAATTAGGTATAATGTTGNATATTCTTCAAGGCAATTAGAAAAAGGATAGAACACAATTGTGTCTATTCATAGTAGTACATAACTACAATCTAGTGGTACACTACCACACCAAGTAACACACAAGTACTTGATCAGCAAAATATGGTTGCGAATAGTGAAACATATTCACCACAGTAGCCCTCATCTACTGTCATACAATCTTCATAACAACCATCTAATAGCAACATGTATAGAAACAATGTTATGATATAAACTGATTTTTCTGGGCCAATCCTTCACTCACATCTGTGATTTCTGAAGGAATATCTTCCACCATAGTAGTCTTCATCTACTTTCATATAATCTTCTTAAAAAACATCTAATAACAATTTGCATAAAAACAATGTTATGATATAGACTGGATTATCTGGGCCAATCTTTCACTCACATCTATGAGCTTTGAAAGAATATATGCCTCACGAATGGTGGAACATATCCACCACAGTAGTATATCTCTATTGTCTATAGCAATCATATGATGTCATCCTGCATAGAAAATATTGTTAAAAATAAACTGAATCATCTGGGCCAATATTTCACTCACGTCTGTGAGATATGAAAGAATATCTTCCCTCATAAGCAATGGGTTATCTTCCCTATTCTTCTCGACCAAGGAAGAAGGATTGTTTCTGATTTCGGATCATGGACCATTCCTCACCCTAGGCCATTCTTTCTACACTTATCAAAGTGCACCCTAGACCGAATGTATAAACCCTAAGGAATGTGTGTATCTGGACCACTCCTCACCCTGGACCATTCCTCCTACACTAATCAAAGTGCGCCCTGGAGAGAATTCATAACCCTAAGGAGTGTCTATCCTGAACCATCCCCCACCCTGGGCCATTCCTCCTACACTAATAAAAGTGCACCCTAGAGAGAATTTATAACCCTAAGGGATGTCTGTCCCTGATTACTGAGCCTGGACCATTCCCCACCTTGGGCCATTCCTCCTACACTAATCAAAGTGCACCCTGGAGAGAATGTGTAACCCTAAGGAATGGCAGTCCTGCATCAACCTCCAAAACGAACCATTCCTCATGTTAATTACAATGAGAAATCGTTGTTTGGTTAGGCGGGCTAGTCTTCTTGAGTAACTCTCAAGCAGAGAGACAGCCCTATACCACTCCCCATGTTAACCACAATGGTAATTCATTGTCTATGATAAATAAACAATCAGTCACTGTCCGTCAGAAATATCAATCCACTTTCTGAATAGGAAAGAATCTGTCCAATCTGGACTAATTTTCAATTACAAGGATAAGTAATATTTTCAGTGCTCCCTCCTAACTGGAGAGTTATTTAAATCAAAAAAATAAATGTTTTTCAAGAATATTTGTCCATGCCTTATATTATATTGGGGAATCTTCCCTTTCAGCTAAGGGAGTTATTTCTATTATCCCCATCTTCTCTCAGAAATATGCAAACTTGATTCTGGATAGAGGTTTTTTCAGGATATCTGTTGTCTACTCGTCAGTGGGGATATACTTGAGCTTTACCTGTCCTTCCTGGACCTCATCATGGATAATGTAATGCTTGAATTCAAATGTACTTTAGTCTAGAACACTTGTGAAGGCTTCATGTAGATTTGAACGATAGAGTATGTCATAGTTGGAGAACTGGAACATATTCGTGTGGCACTTCTTCTATCATCACGAGCTCTGATCTTACTGGGTATTCATCTTGATGATTTATAGGAAGTCTTCACCACGCTTATGTTGTGCACTGGAGGTTCTCCACCAAGTTATCTTCTTCTTATTTTCATACAGGACTCTCTTTCTGGTATGCCTCAAAGTCTTGAGATTTCTCTTCATACGCTCTTTATTCAATTTTTCTGAAGAACATTCTTTGCATTTATCTGATGTACAACTCCAACTCTTTGGATGTTTGCGGATGATATAATGACTTATATAGAGATAAGTCTGGTGTAATGGAATAAGTAGTCATCATAGTCTTCTCCCTCCATCTGGGAGAACCTCTAATTCTAGATCTTGCAATTCTTTTATTCATAAGTCTTCCATATACAGTTCTTCATCACGACTTTCAGTTCTTCTGCTTGATTGCTTTCATATCAAGCTGGTAATCTTGTGATTCTTGATGTAATGACTAGTTATTCTGGTTTCTCTTTATTTATTGGAATCTTCATGTTTTTCTTTAGCTTTTGGGTCCATGGGATTTCTTATAGATTCCATGCCCTATAGATTCAACTTCTTCCTACCATCATAGGATCATAGATCTAGATGGATAACCAAGAATACTTTAAGGCTTCTGAAGAAGTCTTCTTTTGTGGTTGAACTAAACATGTACTATCTTTCATGACTGCTACCATAGATATATACATTTCATCATCTTCAATGGATCATATGATTAGCTCCCTCCTAATCCTTGCTTCATGTATAGATGCATGTAATTGGCTTCCTCTATCTAATAGGGTCCCTGCTTCCATCTGCATCCTTATTGTCTTCTGTAATATATAATTGGCTCTCTTGTCGAACAGATTCCATGCTTCCATCTTATTGTCTTCTATAGAGTGTCATAAGTCTTTTTCCAATTTCCTCTCGATTGCTAACTTCTTTCTGTCTTTGCTTCTTCTAAGTTTCTTCATGATTGATTCTGATTTCGACTTATCTTGTAATAAATATCACATAATATATTTCATCTTTTCTTATATAGCAATCCTTATCTTGTTGTTCTTCCATGGAACACATTATCTTTCAACATATAGATATACAAGATATGTACAGAGACGATGCAAACAAGATGTGTACAAGAAAAAAGAAGAGTGTTGTTATCTTTTAGTAGAAGAAATCTCTTCCATCCTGCTTAGCCTTCTTTGTAGGTTCCTTTTCTTCGGCAACTGATGCTTCATGTTTCTCTTTCCTTTTCTTTAGCTCAGGACATTGGTTCTTGTAGTGGTCGTACTTTTGACAGTTGTAGCACTGTATTTCTGAAATATCTTTTCTTTGTTTTGGCTTCCTTTTTGAATCGAACTTTCTTTTTTCCCTGAAGTTCTTGAATATTGTTGTGAAGGCTTGATCATTATACTTCTTCTGAGGCTTCTCTTTTGCATTGATCCTCAATTCTTCTTGATCACAGCAAGTCCAAAGTTCTTCAAATGTCAGGTACTCCTTCCTTGTGTTCATGCTTGCGACAAATGCATCCCATGTCTTGGGAAGACCATTGAGTACTATGTTCACCAATTCCTTCTCTAAGATTATCTCTTCAATAGCTTGTAGTTGATCTCTAAAATGGGAGATCCTTACAAAGTATGACGTTATGTTTCCGTCATCATTCATCTTCATGTCACAAAACTCATTCTTTAGACTCATAACTTGTCCGATGTTTCTGACTAAGAAGAGATTTGTTAGGGCATCGTACATCTTCTTTGATGAGTAAATATGGGAGATGTAGGGTATCAAGTGGTATTTTATGGAATCCACTATGATACTCATGGAATTGATGTCAACATCTTTAAACTTCTTGATAACTGCAATGTTCTATGGTTCCATCTATTTTCCTTCTTCAAACTCTGGCTTCACGATCTTTCCTTTCACGATATCCATCACTTTATTCTTAGCAAGGATGAGGTTGATCCTTGTCTTCCACACTCTGAAGTTAGAGGCTCCATCTAACTTGTTCTCAGAATTCATAGAGTTCGTCATGGCTACTTGACTTGGTCAAACCCTAGATTTTGACCAGAAATCCAAACTTCACGTCTTGGCCTTCTGAGAGTACCAGGAGATGCACTAGGATAGGGAACACTGATCTATCTAGAGATTAGGTCAATATCATCACTTAAGGTGTCTCAATAAGAGGTTTAGGGTTTCTGCAATTGCTTCTGCTAGTAACCCTACTTGCAGTGATTTGGAAGTTGCTCCTGCTAGTAACCCTAGTGGGAGTTCCTCAACGAGCTCAATATCTAGTGGATGTGTTTCCTTCCAGTGTTTTAGGTTGTCTAAAGGAGGTGTGGGCCCATAACCTGTTAGAATATAGAAAATGGTGTGCTCGTTTTACCATTGATGATACCTTTGTCACCCAACCATAGGCCGAAGCCTCCCTTCGAGCACCTTGACCTTGACTGAGAATTCCTATGGAAGAAAACCCTAGGCTAGATAGCCAAACAAAGGGTAGTGCACCTTTCCCCAAGGATAGTGCATCACAAAAGACTGATCAGATAGTCCCAAACCCTATCCAAGAGATAGTCACGCCAACACCCAAACTCCTAGCTGCAGCTGCTGCTTTTGCATCTCTCCTCCACACATGCACACTAAACTAGGAACTATTGTGCATAGAAATGGCTCTCTCTGCAACTGTTGAGATGTGACAAATGAGAACGGGCACCCTGTATTTATACTATTTCTGCCAGATTTGTTGGGGCAGACTTCTCCTTCTGGGTATGTATCTATTCAGTATATTATTATTATTTCTAGCCTACTTCTTCTCTTAGAGGCTAATAACCTAATATAAAATATCTTCTTGAGTTGACAAGGCTTTTAGGGTTATTATCCAACTCATTAGGCTTTCTCTTGCTTTCCAGAGTCTTCTATTCTCGTCAGGTTCACACGTGGAGGTAAATACCTCCCGCAGCTACCATAATATTAACACACATAACCATACCTTAAGTCATGAAAGAGATGCTCCTAGTTTCAGGTTCCTGATGCTTCTCCTCGGCCACTTGAGATTCCCTCTCTATTTCACTAGTGTAACCACTCTCAAAATATAACTCCTCTCATCTCCTTGATTTGGACTCTTCTTATAGTAATTTATAAGAGAATGGAGATATGATTCATGACATGTGAATTGGGTCGATACAAGTCATGGATAGGCTTAATGACGTGTGAACTAAGAAATTGTAAGTCATAGATAGGATTGATGGCATGTGAACTAAGAAATTACAATTCATGCACAAGTTCCATACTCAATTATGAGATTTTGTCAACCTATTATGATCTTTTTCTCTATCATGAGATATTTTCTCAAGTTTCATGCTCAATTATGAGCTTTTTCCAACTCACCATGAACTTTTTTTTCAATTAGAGTTTTTTTCTCAATTATGAAATAATTCTTATTTCATAATTATGAAATTGTGACAAAATAATTATTTCCTTGTGAAATAAGTATGAGAAATTTAATCAATTATGTAATTCTAGTCTTATAACATCTAATAACATGCTTGCAAAACCTATGGTGGGAAATACAAGTATAACAGATTCCCCCTAATGCATGAATTCGAAAGAGGAACTAATGCTCTAAATACATTATGAAAATTCATGGTGATGAGTGGCATAAGGAAGGAGCTTAGAGATCAAGGAACGAGTGAGTACTTGCAATTAGTCATCAATCAAGCATATATATATATATATATATATATATATATATATCATCCTTGGGGTAGGCATATGCATGCTCAGAATAAAAACAAAGCATGGCCACCAACACAATACACAGTGTATCCATGAAATGAAATGCAAGACCATGATGATGAAATAATACACAGTGGATCCATGTCATCAAACAGATCCTAGCCAGGAGAAAATACAATTTGGATCTATGTCACAATATACATCAAGAAGGCATCATGCACCAAGGAGAGTTCTCCAATAGTCTTCAAAGCACTAATACTATAGTGATATACTCCATTGCAACTTGGGAGGGGTGGCATGAATGAGTGATATGGCCCCAAACCCAAGGTATTCATCCCAAACCCCGTTGGTATGATTCTACATCATGCAAATAAATGAGTTGATTTCAAGAATGGTATAAATGGTTTAATTATTGTTCATCAATGGATACTGTTAACAAAAGCGATGGAATCCACCAATAATGAAAATGGACACCAAGTTACCTAGTACAATCTAGAATGTGTGAATAGAGGATATAATTTCAAACATGTGTAGAATCGATCAATCAGGATTCAATTATGTAAACTTGTCTTTGATCGCAAGGAAGCCTACGACTAAGGACTGCAATCTCTAAGGTACTAGTTGGTTTCTAGATCCTTCTCCTAGATAATGTGTTGAAGTTGATCGAAATAGATCCATCGAAGGAGGGCCTTAATGTATCCCCCATCAATCAACATAAAACATACAAAGAGATATTATGTGAAGTGATAGAATCACCAAGTACAACTGACATAGGGATGGTTGACTCGAATGGTCAACAAGACAACAAATGGTTGACTCGGGCTAAACTTCCCATGAACATACAGAACGACATAATGATGACTTGGAAGCATGACTCAAAAGAACCACTAGTATAGTGAAACAACACATGAGGCATTAAAACATTCTCCATAGTGACAGGAAGAGTAATCGGTCGGAGGAGTGAATGTGATTCATAATGATGGTATGAGTCCTGGGCAAGATATAACCCAATTGTAAGACAGACACTCAAACAGGTGCTATGTTCAAGGGAAACACCACTAACATTGCCACTTTCATGAATGCAACTCAATGGTAAACACCCCCCACCACTAATTTTTTTTTTCATAGTGTCTCCTTCATGTTTTAATGAGGATTAAAGAGACATAAAAGTGTGCTCAGTAGTGTCTTTTTCATTAAATTTTTATTATCCTGAAAAAGAGTTAAAAGTATACTCAGGAGGTGTCTTTTTCATGTCTTTTTATGAGTCTGAAAAAGAGGTAAACGTTTACTTGGAATATGTATTTTCATTGTTTAATAATCATAAAAAAGAGTTAAAGGTGAGTTCATATAGTGTCTTTTTCATGGTTTAAAATTTTTCTTGTCTAGAGAGAATGAGTGGCTTAATAACATGCTTCTACATTCCAAGTGTATGAAACCGAGCAAAGAAAAATAAATAAAAACTGGTACTAGAAAGTGAGGTCCACTCTTAGTATTGGTTCTCTCCATGCGTATAGGGTCACAAAACAAATGAAAGCAAATGAAGCTGGCAATAGGTCAAGTATGGCTGCAATGACCGTAAGCAGGATTGAAGAAAAAAAAAATGAATGATCCAAGTGGATCTCGGTGGCGATCCACCT
>JASDQU010502958.1:0-11645 GCA_032191745.1 Picea mariana | reverse complement strand
GTGATGATGACAGGTTAAGCCAGAAATTTGCAAAAGACATGTAGAATGAATTTGAAATGTCGTTACTTGGAGAGCTATCCTTCTTTATGGGACTTTAGATATGTCAAAGCAACCAAGGAATTTTTATTTCTTAAACCAAGTATATCAGAGAGAAATGATAAAGAGGTTTGGAATGGAAGATTGCAAACTAGTTATCACTCCCATGCAAACCAGTTGTAAGTTGAGCAAAGATGATGATTCGAAGTCTATAGATCAGAGGCAATAAAGGTCAATGATTGGCAGCCTACTATATGTGACAACATCCAGACTAGATGTAATGAAAGTAGTTGGACAGGTGGCACGCTTTCAAGAAGCACCAAAGGAATCACATGTATCAACAATAAAGAGGATTTTTAGATATCTCAAAGGAACATAAGAGTTTGGATTATGGTATCCAAAAGGAAAATATTGATCACTTATTGCCTACACAGATGCAGATTGGGTAGGTTGTATTGATGACCGACAAAGAACCAATTGAGAATCATTCTACTTAGGTGAGTGTTTGGTATCACGGCTAAGCAAGAAATAATCATCAGTATCTCTATCTATAGCCGAGGCAGAGTATATTGCAACAACAACATGTTGTACACAGGTTGTTTGGATGAAACAAACTTTGACAGATGTACAGGTTGAGTATGATGAGCCCATTCCAATATATTGTGATAATACAAGTGCCATCAGTATCTCAAAAACATCGGTGATGCACTCCAAGACGAAACACATTCCAATCAAGTATCACTTTCTACAGGAACAGGCTACAGAAAAGAACAACGGAGTTGAGTATGTGGGCACAAAATAACAAGTGGCAGACATATTTACAAAACCACTTCCACAAGAAGCCTTTGAATATCTTCGCCAAAGACTTGGATTTATTTCTACTCCAAAATGAATTTTTTTTGAATGCTTATCTCATATGTCTTATATGTACATGAGGAATCACCATAAGAGGACAATTTAGTTAGGGGGAACAGCCCCAGATGGAAAGATACCTTTTCCATTGATGACAAAGGGGGGGAGATTTATCAAATGCAAAGGAATGATGCATGGTTCCAGGGGGAGAAGATTTATTAGATGTAGAGAACAGAGAGAAAATTATCAGATACAGAGGATAGGGACATGGTTCCAGGGGGAGCATGAGTGATATGATTTCAGTATTGCATCGGAGTGTTGTCATCAATGCCAAAGGGTGAGATTGTTGATTAAGGTTGGTTGTCATTGATGTCGACCCTTGAAAAAAGCCCCACAGCACAAAGGTTTGGGTAATGGACCCAATATTGTTTGATGTAAATATGACTCATTATTGTCTTTTCATGGTTGATAAAAAGTAAATATGGATGAACTCCAAAGTGATCCCCTTATGGTGAAAGCCCTCACGGTAAGATGCTTTGCGGAGTAAGAGAACCCATGCTTAATTGTGGAATAATGAGATGAAGGACAATGAATTTGTTAGGTAAACTATCCTATATTGATATTGTTTGTCATTCCATTTCCGGTGGTATGTGGAACATCACATAACTCCTCACGGTTAGAGAGTTATGACCATGAGAAGTTGGAGACCCCGAGTTTGGGTAATGGACACACGTTTGTTTGATGGATAATGGTATGAGTTATGATATATTTTTAGATAATAATATTCTATATGGATAGTACATTTCATTCCATTTATGGTGGTATGTGGAACGCCACATAAATCCTCATGGTTTGAGAGTTATGGCCTTATGAAGTTGGAGGACCCTCATATGTCATCTAGAAGCCCCAAAAGGTCAAAGTAGTCAAAGTGGTTTAAGAGATTTTNAGCCTTATGAAGTTGGAGGACCCTCATATGTCATCTAGAAGCCCCAAAAGGTCAAAGTAGTCAAAGTGGTTTAAGAGATTTTAAAAGGTAAATAATAAAGTGAACTAATTAGTGTATTATAATTCAAATTGAATACAAAATAAATTATTTCAATAATGAATTTAATGGAGAAATTATAAGTGGGTTAACGCTAAAATAAGGAAAGTGGGGCCAAGTGACCTAGAAGATGTTTTTAAGGAAGCTACTTAGAGAGTATACATAAGAGGCAAGGCTCTCTCATTTTAATAACACTTGAGCATATTGAATATCTATAGGTTTCTGAGGTAACCAAGGATATCTAAGCTGAAATTATGAGATAAGGTGAAGAAAAGAAGGTTGAAATGCAAGGAAGGATAAATTCTTTTGAAAGTGTTTTCTAAGGTATGTTATTTACTGGTCATCTCACCATTTTCTCTATAATTTTTTTTGTATAATGATTAAGACCCTAAAATTTATATTAAACTGAGAAAACATATCCAAGTATCTATGGTAAGAAATTCAACTTGTGGGTCATTGTATTTTTGGAGTTACACTCCGTGGAAAATAGGATTTGTCGCTAGTTGTGAAACTAGTCAAAAACAAGTGTTTTGGGTAAAAACGTCATAACTGCTTCATAATAGATCCAAATTTCGTGAAACAATTTTTTTTGGTTAGGGTAAAGTCTCTAGTACTATTTTTAACAGTTTCATAACAATTCAACAAATATTCCATGTGCGGCATGCTCTACAAGGTCGCTCTCTAGAATAAGCCAGAATTAAGAAAGGTATGTCATTTTTTCTATAAATCCTTTTCTAAGAGGTTACAAGTAGTGAAACTTGGAGGAATTGTATAAAAAAAACTGAAGAATATTGTGGATCAGTTTCAAATATTTAGACATGACAAGTACAAAGTTATGATTACTTCAATTTAGGGTTGTTGAATAATCCAAAACTGGGCATGTGAGACTAAAACAAAGTTTGATGAAAATGCTAGTCTCTTGTTGTTGAAGTTAAGGAAGGTTTTCAGGAATGTGATCATATACACCAGGTCTATTACAGAGCTACAAATCAGATTTGGATGATGAAATTGATGAGGGATTTTGGTTGAGGTAGATGTTGAGTACAAGTAGTTGATGAGTTGGCACATACATCAGGTGTATAGTTGATGATGTTGGTACATATTGATGAGTCATAGTTGATGAGTAGTTGAAACATGATTGCCACATACTTGGTACATGGTTGGATGCACTTGTTTATGGTATAGGTTGATTACAGGTTATTTGGTACATGTTGGTGCATGGTTGATGCACTTGTTTATGGTATAGGTTGATTACAAGTTGAGGTACAGGTTGATGCATGGTTCAAATTTATTGGTACAGGTTTACAACGGTATATCTCACAGTGACATGTTGATAGTGTTTCCATCACTCTACTTATACTTGAGGGTCACAGGACAGGTCAAGGACAAGTGGCTGTAGCCACCTTCCGGTTGTAGCCGGAGAAGATAGGGGGTTGTAGCCTCCTTCTGGTTGTAGCCAAAGAATTGGGGAGTTGGAGCTTCCCTTAGGTTGTAGCCTAAGAAAATAGGGGGTTGGAGCCTCTTTCTAGTTGCAGCTAGAAAAAAATGGAAGTTGGTGCTTCCAATAAATGTAATTCTTCAATACATATAAGAAAAAACATTATGTGGTTTTCTCCCTATTTGGGTTTCCACGTAAATCACTGGTGTACTGTGTATGTGTATGTTTGTTCATTTTTTCATTGCTTATTTACTCTACAGTTATTGGATGATAATGCTTCATTGATATAACACTTGGATTGTATGGAAAAAAAGGATTAAATTTCTCTATTACTGATTCACCCCCCCTCTCAGTAATCCAGCACCCGTTGCTACCATCGTGGCCACAACAATCCAACCAAAAGAACCATGGGAGCATGAGGAGGGGGGACACCTCTTTAATTCACATATGTGGGTGAAGGGGACTGCACTACATTTCATTGTTGATAGTGGGATTCATAATAACTTGATCTGAGTTGAGTTCATCAAAAGAATGAAGTTTTCGACAATGACACACCCCCAACAATCTTGCCTCTCCTATGGAATCAAACCCTTCAAAGATGAGGTATTGTGTTATGTTCCCCCACTTAAAGTTTTTGATGTCCTTTTAGGAAAATCATATATGTGGAAACATCACACTGTTTATGAGTCTCGACCCCATAGTGTCATTGTTTCTATGTGGGGTTATATCTACAAAATACCATAGGTAGTAATGACTACTACCATTTCATTGATCTAAACAAAATAGTGTCACAAAGAAATCTCTCAGACCACAAAGTTTTCTCTCTTCATGATTTGTTTAGAAGGTGAATAGAAGGTCGTTACAACCACCATAGCCTCAACCCAAGACCTTTATATAAAACATAAGAAGGTCAACAATATTTTAGATGAGCATAAAAATATTTTTTCACCTATCAGGGTGCCTTTGCACTACCACGTCAAGCTTTACATTGACTTGGTGCCCAATGCTCCCTTACCTAATGGTCCAATATATAGATGCTCCCTTCCAGAGAGTGAGAGTCTTCCATATGTTAAACATAGATATAATAGATCCCTTAATAGCTCTATTGGGCACGACCCTTTTCAGGTGTGCTTGGGGTTCCATCCCTCATTGATATAGCTATTCATATTGCATCTTTGCTAATAGATTCCTCCCACACTCAGACCAAGGAATATCATGAAACCATATTTGTTGAAGAGATCCAACACCTCAAACAATAGCTTCATGAAATCCTTCAATAGAATAATTCCAAGTACAAGAAGGACAACTACTTCAACAAAGCAAGTGGGTCACCAAGATTCGGATTTAGAAAAAATTTCCCCATATCCAAAAGGAGCTTGATACAATTGGACCATTTCTTCATAAGGGGAAAGTATTGATCCAGGTGGATCTCGATAGCCATCCACCTTTTCCACTGAATTAATTTTTTTGAGCCTGTGGTTTTGATAAACCATGATATTCACCCTTTTGATGGTGAATGTAATGTAATTCCATCTCCATTTGTTAATTACAACTATCATGTAATGATTTCCTAGTGGTATTATGTACATTCCTACAACATTATTGCACTGGATCATATTAGAACTCCACAGTTAAGAACGTTTTCACTAGCGTAGTACTAGGATTGGGGACCTCCCGACAAGTCTTAGTGTTTTACATGTCTATGGAATTTTGTAAACTTATACCAATTTGTCCCACATTCATAATGGGAATTATTATCCTCTCACTCTCTCATATATAATCGAGGTGAAGGAGGTCCTTTGAGAATTAAATGGAGTGTGATGTAATTCTTATTGTGAATGAGCGTAGCTGACATCTCTTTCTCTTAAGATATAAGTTACCACCATTCTAGCTAGTTTGTGTTCTACAGTATTATGTTATTCATTAATAGAAGTTAGGTTTCATTTTATTTGTGTGTTCTATGTTATATTTTCGTTTGTATCTCATTTTGTTCTCAATATAATTTGAATCAACACATTAGTAGGAATCAATACATGCAAATCAAATGCATATGAGATCATAAAGTAACATAAAAAGACGAGAACACCCTCAGGATATGGAAAAAATATAGATGAAGAGAGAATAATGAGGCTCAACTATGAGTCATGGCACATCTACAAGAGGGATCCTGGGCCTATAAGTAATCTCATCATGAACACCAAATGGAAATATATGTGCTGACTAGGGTTCCTATGAAGGGTAGGCACTATCGTTCAAGTGACACCATGCAAAATTGGAGTGGCTAATGTCGCAACCTTAAGGGATCAAACCTAAGGCATTGCAACAATAGAATGGACGATCAATAATGCAAAAGATGGTATTGCAAGGGAAACCCTATCGCTATATGCCAATTTGAAACACGCACCTCAGGTTCCTTGGATGCTTCCATGAAAATATTGCACAAAATGTCATCGAGACATGTAAATCACATACACAAATACTATACTCAACGTTAAAACGCATAGTGATATCTAAAAAAAAAAAAAAATTATCTTTATCTTTTGGATATGATAAATGCAAAGAAAAATCACTCACACCACACACCTATGTACAAGGCATTATGCATCTTGATAGTTTACACAAAGTAGATCCCATTTCAAGGCTCATGACAAGGATCATTTTCATAATTGATGAACTCATGGGTCATTGTCAGCATCATGTGGCACACCATGCCAGGGCCATTCCATATAGTAATGAATTTCTATAATCGAAAATAATCATCGTGAGTGGTTTTGTGAGATATGGTATATCCTTGATGATTCCATCAATACTTGGAAGAGGGACGAAATGAAAATCTTCAACAAAAGGGGAAGTAGATAATTCCATGGCACATGAAAATACAACCAAGGTGGAAAAGGGCCAATACTGGGAGGTCTACTGGATGCTCCAACAAATTCCCCTAGTCTTGGATCAAGACTCATCATGCTAAATCTCATCGGTTCTAAATCAGGAAATGATTATCAATGAGTCACCTCATTTTTGGGATTATATAGGGAATCCATGACATCTAGGATGGCCTCATATGAAGGAAACTCGAGATCTAGAAAATCATGTGAACTCGGAGAGTCAACAACCCGTGTAGGAGGAGTAGGAAGATCACACTCCATATGAGGATGGATTTGTTCACAGTATCATATAACGATGATGAGGTTATCAAGGAGGAAATATTGACTCCTATGAGCGATATGTTATCTTTGTAAGAGTCCACTTCCTTAAGACAAAGAACCACCCAAGGATTAAATCACCCAAGATATCCATTGATAAAGGAAGAGAGCATATTGATCAGGGAAACAATTGTAGAAAGAGGTGGGTGGGGAAGGAGAAATGTACCCATCAATGATTCCTTAAACATTCCCAAACTAACACTCATATAAGAAGTGAATATGACTCTCTTTTTGGTGTTGGAGTTAGTCATATGATACAGAGAGAGAAAATTGACGAAAATTTTGGGAACATGCCNGGAGAAATGTACCCATCAATGATTCCTTAAACATTCCCAAACTAACACTCATATAAGAAGTGAATATGACTCTCTTTTTGGTGTTGGAGTTAGTCATATGATACAGAGAGAGAAAATTGACGAAAATTTTGGGAACATGCAACACATTTTTGAATCTTCCGTTTGTGAGTTCAATTCTTCCTTTTTCGGTGAGCTTGACTGGAGAGTTGTCCCCCATCAGAATAGGAGGACCTTTGCATGCATCCAATGAAGAATAGACTTCTTTTGAGGCAACCATGTGGTTTTATGAACCTGAATATATGATCCAAGAATCAGGAGAGGAGTTGATGGCAATCAAAGCATACATAGAATTGTCTTTCTTGGGATTATGATATTTTGTCTTCTTCTTCTTGGCACCCTCGGGGATGCGATATCCAAGGTTGTTTTGTTGAAGTATTTGATTCATTAGATCTATTTTCTTCTACATACATGCAGATTCTAGATGGAATCCTTTATGGAAGTAAGTGCATTTCTCCCATTTTTTTCCCTTTACCCCTTTGGATCGAGAGGCATCGTTGAAGGGTTTTCAGTACCTTTCCTTCTTCGAATTTGCATGTGTTTTTATTTTGTATTTATATTTATATTTATAATATTGATGAATGCTTCCATATTGCATAGTAAGTGCATGCGCCTTTCGACCTTTGATTTTTCCCATGTTGATGAGCTTGTTATGCTCTTGTGTTAGAGACTTGATAAAGTCCTCAAGAGAGGGCATCTTCCAGGTGGCTCTAGAGGAGAATATAGCTGAATGATAGTGTTTGCTACGTTGCATAGGGAGTGCATGGGGGGCATTAGGCCCCCCCTTAAGGAGTTGTAGGGGGGTGATATCCCCCTTGCACGGGGTTCGGGGGCAGCGGCCTCGAGATTATATTTTTTCCTCGAAAAACATGTTGCATTTTTGCCTTGTTTTTTATGTCCATTGTTGGGTGTTTTTTCGACACATGGTTTTTGTCGATGGTTTTCTATTTCCGATTAAGGAATTAGGGTTTTTAACTAAACCAGATCATTGGGTTAGGGTTTTGGATGTCGTTGGCTCCTATATGTATATTGTATTGTAAACAATGTATCACTATGAATGAATATAAAATATGTTGGTTTTCCTGGTTTGGGTTTCCAAGGGAAAAAGCTCTATGTATTTTCCATTGTATCTCTTATGTTCTTTTATTGAAGATGTGTTTGTAATAAAATATTGTACAAGGTTAAAATCTACACATAAAACTATAGAATTCTCCATGGAGCACCTATTCGGGAGTTCAGAAGTTCGGCGTATTTGTTGTATTATGCTGAGAAGTTCTTAGATAGAGTGGATTATGCAGATTCAAAATATATAATTTTTTCAAAATTAATATTGCTTACTATTTTTAATCTATTTTTGTCTTGATATATATCAAAATCCTAAAATACATACCTCTTTTATTTCTTCTATAACTTTTTTCCATCTTAACCATTTTTAAAATAAGTTATACACCACACTAGAAGAGATCGATATCTACAATAAAAAGGAAAAATGTTTGATAATGTTAAGACCCTCATAGCTTGCAGTAACGAAATACATTAATTTCAAGGATATATTGACTTTCATAATTTAAAAAAATATAAAATTAATATTATAAATTTTGAAAAAATACACAACACTAAAACAATGGGTTCTCTACAATTACACAAAAAAATTTAAGGAAATTCTATCGTTAAGGTACTCAACACCTAACAGAGACATATACCTTATATTTTTCTAGAAATATATCATACCATTGATTAGACCTTGAGACCCATTCTTGGTTCACAACTAACCTAGTCATGACCCATGTATCCCACTTGGAAGAGAATGACACCGTATGGAGGTCATATGTGTTGTGTGAGATCGAATTGTTGCTTCCCTCCCTCGATTATGGTCAAGAACTTGAAACTTATTCGTGATGTCCAAGACATCTTAATAGTGTCCATATTTATCTTTAATGCCAAAGACTCCCTAAAAATGGCTCATGTTATGATTTCTTGGTGTTATCCATGATACTTAAGCTTGAGAAGGTTTAATTAGGGATTAAGTTCATTGTTTCCCCTTACCATATTTATGAGTTAAAACTGGTTTTTTATGCACAAAACCTATTCATAGTGGATGTATCCCACTTGGAGCCATACAATAAACCCCTACAAAGACTTGTATATTGTTTCAAGTGCTCATTCAAAGATCTTGAGCCCAACAAGATTCAACAATATCTTGAATATCTTGAAAAGATTCAACAAGAGAACAATATCTTGAGAGAGTTGTTTTCATTTCTGGACCATAGTTAAGACCATGTTACCGATTTGAATCCTTGCTTGCATCCTTGTGGGACATGCTGTAAGACTAGAAGTAGCACTAGGCATTCATAGGGCATTCAACTATGTTTTCTCTTCCTTTGAATCCTAGCGAGCATCCTTGCTAGACACGTTCCAAATTCCCCGAAAATTCGAGGGATGTCCTCATGCTTTGAATGCTTGCATGCATCCTTGTGGGAGACGTTCTAAGACTCTCTTCTTGCTTTGAATCCTTGCGAGACACGTTCCAAGACTTGAAGTAGTATTGGGCATTCAATTCAATTTTATGTTGCTCTGAATCCTTGCCAGACACGTTCCAAGACTTGAAGAAATATTGGGCATTCAACTCTTTTTCTCATGCTTTAAGTCCTTGCAAGAATAATTGCAGACACGCTCTGAGGCTCTATTTTCAGAGAGAAGCGACATCTCCAAAAATGATTTGAATTTTGATCGGTACTTCTGTACGCCAGTGAGCGACGTATATAGAAGGGCGACTAAAAGCGAATTTAATCTGTCAACGTGAAATAATCGCAGTAGCTTTTAGTTGGTTTTAGATAAATTTTTCCGTTTGATTTTGTTAGAAATTTCGGTGATGGTGATGAATGGTTAATCTGTAGATTTGAGTGTAGATTTGAGTGACTAAGTTTGTATAATCTGAACTTTTATGGGTTTTTTAGCAAGCTAAATCTATTTATGCATTCAGAATGCAATTTAAAATCCATTTATACATTCAGAATACAATTTAAACAACAAAAAATAGTGTTTTTATCCAAATTTACATTGCAGAATTCAAACCAATAAAAACCAAAAAATAAAACGTTTAACCAAAGCTTAAATAATCAATATGAATCCGTTTATATTTATTGGAAAAAAAAAGAAATATGTTAATGATCAGTCTTGTAAAGATTTATGTTATTGAGAGAATTCACACACACCCAATGAAAAGATTGTTTCGTCTAACCATTTGCAAGTTCCCGGGAAGTTCGAGGGATGTCCTCATGCTTTGAATCCTTGCCATACACGTTCAAGTCTTGAAGTAGTATTGAGCATTCAACTATTTTTCACAGAGAAGTGGCATCTCTGAAAATTACATCAAATTTGACAGGCGCTTGATTTAAAGCGAATTGAATCGGCGCAGTCTAATCAACTACTAATCTAGTCTTACTCTTGCTGACAAAAACAAAGAACCGGGTCGGCTTCGGAAGGACTGACAGAGTAGACATACATACAGCCTCTCTAATTCCCATGGCCACCAGAGTCCTCCTGATCTTACATGAAAAGCATTCATGGTCTTTCGGCAGGGTTATATCTATCGTTATTGTGTTGATCATATTTTCTTTTAATGTAGAAAATGTTTGCAGCGGTGCAGAAGAAGAAGAGTGGTATCCGCCTCCTATCTGCAACTGGACCTCTAACTATACAAAAAACAGTAAGTTTGTGAGGAATGTGAATGCAGCGTTGAGTATTCTTCGTCTGGACAACATTGAGGACGCATCCCAGAGCAGGTTTAAAATTTCAGAGTATGGTCAAAGTCCTAACCAAATATATGCCCTCCTCCAATGCAGGGGAGATGCCACCGTCGACCAATGCTACAATTGTTCACAGCAAGCAAAAATTGCAGTTCTACAGGATTGTGCGAATTATGTTGGTAGTAGAGTTTGGTCCAAGTTCTGCTTCTTACGTTATAATGGAAACTATAACTTTACCGGACAACTGGATACTAATGGAAAGAATGAAACTAATCAACATTTTGTTTACAATATCGATTCTATCAGCAGCCCTGATGATTTTATCACGGCTGCTCGGCAGCTTTTGTCCAGTTTGGCATCTGATATAACATCTGGATCTTCAAGGAATCGATATGCTTCCAGCACAACTGTAGACAACTCGTTTCACCGTATCCACGCTCTGGCCCAGTGCTGGGCAGATATATCCCTTGACGACTGCAACACATGTCTTTCCTCAACAATAGATAAATTGTTCCAAGCTAACAACACAGCATCAGGAGCTCGGGGTTTGACGGGAAACTGCATTGTTCAATATGATTTGAAATCTTTCTTTAACGATCCTCCACCACCACCGCCACAACGGCCACAAAATTCAAGTTCAAGCAAAATACCCATAATTTCAGGTGTTCTTGGCGGCTTGGTCATATTCTTGGCATATTTCGAAGGCATAAGGAATTAGGTATCGCAGATCATGCTGATATGTGCTCGTAGGACTTTGGTTACTTAGACATTCGTTTTGTTGTATATTCTTGTCTGTACCAGAATGCTTTGTGCACTGTCATTGTCCTGTAATATGCCAATAAAATTCCTTTATTTACGTGTGGAAGGTATGATGACGAATCATATAACAGTTAGAATAGATATGCAGGCTCTCTATTTTCTGGTTTCTGGTATAGCTGTGAAATATTTTTTCAAGCACATTATATGAGCAAA
>JASDQU010502957.1:57542-77087 GCA_032191745.1 Picea mariana | reverse complement strand
ATCTTCTTAGTATCTCATCAGGTCCCATTTTGTATAGTTGTTCGACGATTAGTGAAAAGTCTGCAATGTGCACTACTAACTATTTTTTCTGGGGAATTGTATACGCTCTTGGTGCCATTCCTATTGACAGGAACCAGAATATGTCTGCAAAGTGGTTATCAATCTTCCCAATGGTGAGCAGTTGTGCATCTGACAGTGTGTCCTCTAAGCTAGTGGGTTCTTCGCCATGTTCCAACCTTGACAACTGGTCAGGGACTTTGTTCATTCTTCCTGGCTTAACTATGATCTCAAAATCATTTTCTTGAAACAATAGAAGCCATCTACATATTTGTCCCCGCAACACTGGATTGTTGACCAGGTATTTCAGCGCGGAGTGGTCTATGAACATTTTAAAGTTCCCTCCCAATAAGTAGTGGCGTATTTTTTGTAGCGCATACACCATGGCCAATCCTTTTCTTTCTGTAGTGGTGTAGTTAATCTCAACTGTAGATAACTTCTTGCTAGAAAAAGTTAATGGATGGTTGATCTCCCCTTCTCCAGGTTATGCCAGTACTACTCCCAGTGCAATAGAAGATGCATAGACATGCATATGAAACTTCTTGTTCCAATCTAGAAAAACCAGAATGGGCATAGTGACCATCTTCTGTTTCAGTGTGTTGAAGCTCTACTGTCATTCATCTGTCCATCCAAACTGACAGTCCTTCTTCAACAACTTCTCCATTTGTGCTGTGATTTGGGCATAGCCTTTAATAAAGTTCTTGTAATAGCCAGTATGTCCTAGCGCAGTGCGTAGTTGTTTGAATGAAGTAGGTGGTGGCAGATCAACTATAATTTCAATCTTTGATGGATGAACCAACAATCCCTGCTTGCATACATTATGGCCTAATAGTACTCCAAATGGTGAGAAGAAGATGCACTTCTTCAGATTTAAAGCAACTTGACACTGCCTTCATTTATCAAACATTAGCCTTNATTCTTTGAATGCTTTGACCACCACCCTAGAAAAGGTAGTTGGGGCATTCTTCAGTCCGAATGAAATTATTGTATATTGGTAGGATCCCCATTCTGTGGCAAAGGTGGCCTTGTGGAGGTCCTCCTTGGCAATCCAGATCTGATGGTATCCTGAAAATCCATCTGTAAAAGAATATACCTCCTGGCCTCCCATGTTGTCTAATACTTCATTAGTGAATGGTTTAGGGAAGGGGTCATGTAGACAAACATTATTCAACTTATCGAGGTCCACACATATCCTAATTTCACTTGTCGTCTTGTCTTGTACCACCATAGGGCTGATCCACTCTGATTCTTAAACAGGTTCAATAATCCCTGCTTCTAGCATTCTGTCGAGCTCAATATTCACTTTTTCCTTGTATTTTGGGTTTAATCTGTAGGGTCTTTGATTGACTGGCTTCACATATAGTTTCAAAGTTATTCTCATCTCTCCCATATGTCCTTTTAATCCCTTCATATCAATGAACTTGGTTGGAAACAAGTCATGATATTGGAAAGCTTCATCCCAATAGTCTCCGATATTGGCAAGCTTCGGTGTCTCCTCTGTCCCAATATTGACCTTTTTGATTTTGATTGGCTAATAAATGAATGGTAACTCAACTCTTGGTCCCTCCACATCTCTTTGGCCTTCTATTTCAGTGATGTTTACCTTCCTTGGATCATCATCATCATCGACATTGATGTTGTAGTAACTCTGGAATTTTTGGCAAGGCGCAGCCCATTTGTCCTCTTCTTGTTCCATAGGGAGGATAGATGCCTCTTCAAGTACCTTCTATTTCAAAATTTGTATTGCTTGGCCTACTAAAGGATATTCACTTTCAAAGAAAAAGGTGGCTACAAAATTTAGAGTCATACCTTTCCAATTTGCAGTGATGAGGCACAACTCCGCTTGAAGGTACCAGTTGATAGGGGTCATATCCAACGTTTTAATGAATTTTTGCACTCATTTTTCTTGAGGGATGTCACTCCAGGCCTCTTCACATCTTTTCACATGGTCTTTTGGGCAACTTCGACCTATGTACCTTACTTCACAACTTACTACCTGTGCTGAGAACCACACTATCATCAAGGTTTGGCATGGTGTCCAGTCTATAATATTGCTTTTATGTGTCCCCCACCATCTTGCTGGTGTGGCTTTTATGGCCTCATCCATTGCCAACAATTTTTGTTGTGTTGGTACACTTGCTTCAAAATCTGATAGGAAGGTCTCTAATGGATTCAAACCATCAAATGTGGGTAAATTACTGACTGTTGTGCCGATCCAACGAACTTCTCTAGTTAATCTATCACATCTTTTGGTAGACACTTCATACATCTGGTTTTGCTAGTTCTCTAGTGCTTCTTCTGAATCTGATGAACTTGCACTGTCACTTCACCAACTCAGGTTCCCATCAACTATAAGGTTGATGTAATCCTGCTGTATGGCTGTTAGTTTGTAGATGTTTTCCAGTTCATATGCATGGTCTTCCTCTTTGATGGGATCTATATATCATTGAGCCTCATCTGGATCTAATTGTGCAATGACCTTAAGGCCCTCTCTTTCAAATGTCATACATCTTTTATTTAAATCAACAACAATAAAATTTTCAAAGGCCCAATCAATTCCTAGCAATGCAGGGTAAGGGCAACTATCATCAACAATTTCAATTACATCAAAATATGTAAAGGTTCTTGCTCCGTCGATGTCCACTGGGACATGATGCAATCATCCAAATGGGTTGACATCTTGCTAATTGGCCATGTGAAGCCTGATAGGGGAGTAGATCAGATTGGGTTTCTCCATCTGTGCCCAAGTTTACTTCGTCATGACATTGACCTCCGACCCTAAGTCGAGGACCACATAATCTATATCATATTCTCCTATATGAGCATTCAAGTGTAATTCTTTATTTGTCCTTCTCTTATTAAAAATTTGGTGTACTTCCCTAGTCAGTAAGGGGTCTACTCGCCCTAGCTCATACTATCTAATCAAATTCTGCAACTCTTGTACAATGCTTTTATCTTGAATCAACTTAACACAAGTGCATAGAAATTCCATGAGTTTGCTTACCTCTTTTCCTTCTTTTGGTTAAGAAGAATGATTGAATGCCTGAGGTATTCCATATTATTTTATTTCCGGCCATGTGTTTGATGAGGACCCTTGATCTTCTTTGAAATCTTGCCTTGCTTCCTCAAATATTTTCCTTTCTTTCTTTGCATAAAAAATCTGGGTCTTTTCTCCAACTTTTCTGATTCCTGAGTCTTCTGCAATCTTCTCTTTGGTCACTCTATCCTATCCTATAGCAACGCCTCCTCATGTAATAAAAATGACTGTAGGATCAACTCCATGGGGTTCCACCTTGATCAATTGTATTTGTGGGTTCTACTGAGGTCCTCGTCTTTCTTAAAGCTTAGCCAACAACATAGGGAAATCTTCTATAACATGCTCAAAAGAATTGCAATCACTCCAAGTAGTACAAGGGTTCTGAAAATCCCTTTCTATATGTACTTCCTGTGCACAGTTGTAATAAATTATTTGTCCTCGGTCTCAGCCCATTCCTCCTCTTCATCGTCATCCTTTGTATCCACCTCAAGGATTGAAAGTTCCTCTTCCTGGGGAATTATACTGTGCATTGTTTCCTTCTTGATGCACTTCACCTTGGATTTTGTATATGTCTCTTGATCTTTCATGAATAAGGTCAAAGGCCCTACAATCTCTGACATCATGTCCTACTGACTTACAGAAAATGAAATACATGTTTGTAGGCATTTGGACATACTTTTGAATATAATAACACTCACCGGGGTGATGTCGGTTTCTACATACTTTGCACTAGGGTAGATTAACTTGCTTCAGGGGGATCGGTGCTCCTGAGGCCAAGTACTCATGAAACAAGGGACATTTCTCCTTATCATGACCTTATGATCTACATCGTACACACAAAATATATTCCTTTTTGTCCTTCCTCTTTTCCTTCTTCATATCCATGACTTGCAAAGATAAACTAGTCAGCTGACTCAAGATCTAGCTCATGCCTGAGCTGGATTCTCCCATAGGTGTTGATTGAAGTTTCATGGCGATCTCCAATGATTATTCCTATGAAGCAATCTTTTGTTGCATCAGGGGAACTCTGATATGTGGTAGAAGAGCAACAATGAACCATTCCTTGTTCTGTTCATCCAAGACCTTAAAGGCCAATCTTCTAGTTAGGGTCTTGAATCTATGATCGAACTCCCAAATATGTTCAACGACCTTTTACTTGATCTCTTTCAGCTCTGTAATACATTGTGACTCCGACTTAGGCTTCTTAAACTATGGAATTAGTGCTTTCTTGATCTCATTCAGTGGCTTAGGCTGTGCAAGTCCTTGGACAAGCTTAATGTACCAACTTAATGCATGATGCCTCAGTGTGGTGCTAAACTGGTTACTTTTAACATCTTTGTCGGTAACATTTTTAATGTTCCATATGACCTCACAAAGGAACCAATGCTGATCTGGATCTTCAGATCCATATCCTCTAAATATAGGGAGTCTCATCTCATCTTCCATGGTGTTGCCTAGATTTCTTGTCTGAGTAGATGTTGAACTACTAGTAATAGTACTCTGTGGATTCTGGTGATTCTAAATGTTCTGCTTGCTTATCATTTCTGAAACAACAAGAGGATTGATATTACTCACTTCATTTGTCTGCACAGTTCCCAATGTTTCCGGCTCGATGAGGCAAAGTTCCTCAGTGACTTCTTCCTCTACCCTAGTGGGTTCTAAGTGCTCTTCATCTGTCAAATCTGCCTCTTATCCACCGTAGAAACCCTCTTCCCCATAGTTTTTCTTAAACAGGTTCTCAAGGTGAACCCCTCTAAATACTCTCCTACTGCACGTATGTCCAAATTCTTTGTCATTGTCGCTATTCAAATTCCTGAACATCAGCTTGTTTAGATACAACAATCTACTGTGTCTTCAAGATATGGTTTTCATGCAAGAGGATCTTCATTCTTAACTTCAGAAAATGCAAAAATTTTCCTCATCACCGGTGTCCAAACCACAGGGGGTCTATATATGATCTCAAACTGTGTGTCAGCTAACCTAGCCAACCACTCANAGTGAAAATGTATCTTTGTAGTCAATCTTCACTGCTCAGGTTAGGGTTTTTGTTTTGGGCTTCAACAAAGTCCCTCTCTTGATCCTCTATCCACTTTTGAATCTCTTTCTTCGATGGGAACAACCTTGACATTCCCTTACGCAGATTCTTGTCCTGGGAATGGATCCATTTGTTGGCACAGGGGCAGACCCAAGGTTCACTCAAAGAGCACACCAACAAGCCCTAGCTATTGGCCCTTTCAACAACACCTGTGAAGCAGATGTAGTCTCACCTGAAGCAGATATGAGGGGGTTGCAGGACAGAGATGTCTACAACCAGATGAATATCAAGTGGATCTAGTACAACATTAACTCAATATGCATCTAACACTTATCAATCTAGATCTATCCTACACATCTATAGATCTATCTAACACAACAATGCATATAACAATATAACAATGATGGAGATCAAAGAATCAATCACACACACAACAAGATATGTATGTGCTTCACCCTCCATCTAGGGATACATCGACATAACTGTGTTTATGATTTATTAAGGTAAAGCTTACAGTTCTTGTATACGCTTTCAGCCAGTAGATCTTCTTTCTTCTCTCTCTTCCTCTCCCCTTCCTATGCACCCAACTGTAGGAACTAATCTTTGCACCCAACTAAATATCTTACAATACTAGAAGGCTCTCCACTTATCTCTTCTTCCTCATAATACAATGATCTCTCACACAACTATATGAATAGATCAACAACAACATCATAACAACATGTACCAACCTGACCTAGGTCCTCTTTTCCTTTATTTATACATTACAATACCTCACCGACAACCTTAGGTCGAAACCTAGGTGTCAAAACCCTAATTACCAAAATCCTAGGTCAACTTGACCCGCTTTTCCTAGGCTTCGCCATCTTGTCTTTCCTTACTTAATGTGTGGTGCTCCTATGCATCCAATGATAACTTCTTCCACTTGATGAGATGTCCTCGATCCATATTTATTGCGTTCTTGTGATCCTTTCTCTTCTCATCCAACAGTTTGCTTTTCCATACTTTGTTCCATCTTTTCTTCTATTTTTCTCACTTCGACCCAGTAATAGTTACCGTGTCCTCCACGAAGCTTGTTTTTTGCCTTTTCTTCTTTGTACTTCATTTCCTTCCATAAAAAATGGACAACAGGCCCCCAACACTCACCTGTGACTCATCCCGAGGCACTTTGGGTCTGATTCCTCTGTGTTACTTCGCCTTTGGACTGCGCAGTGCAACCTGTTCTTTCTGCTCTATCCGCCCCTTCTTCCCTTGTGCAGTTTGTCTTTTCTATGTCTAGTACCCAGTTTCAACTGCACCTATTACCTGGACCCCTTTTCTCATGCTTCTATGAAGAGCTGCGAGGCAGCTGGTTGTCATAGCACAACTTCAGTCGACTCCCGTTCACCAATCCTTCCTTCCACTCTCCATTCAATGTATTCAACTGTACAACTCCTCCTTCTATCACGTAGGCGATCTTGTATGGCCCAAGCCAATGAGTTCAAAACTTCCCTGGGTGTTTTATAATCTTGTTGTTGTACAATAGTACTAAGTCACCTTGCTTGAATTCCTTCTTCTTGATGTGTCTGTCATGATATACCTTCTCTCGTTCCTTCTAAACCTGCTGATGGAATATTGCAATGAATCGGTCTTCTTCCAATTCAACCAACTGTGCAAGTCTCTCGTAAACAACGCCAATATCATCCATGTCTTTAAATGAAACAATCCTTAAACTTGGTACCAAGTATTCCATCGATACAACAACTTCAAGTCCATAAACCAACATGAAAGGGGTTTGCATTGCTAATTTCTTGAAAGTGGTTCTATAAGTCCATAATACTGCTGGTACTCTTAAATCCAAGTCATCCCTATTCACACTGCATATTTTCATCAGTGTTGTTCCCAATATCTTGTTGAATGCTTCAATTGTCCCATTTTCTTGTGGATGGTAAGGCGTACTCTTCTGATGGTGGACTGCAAATTCTTCAGTCAGGGCTTCAACTGTCTTATTGATGAAATGTGTGCCTTGATCGCTCATAAGGATTTTAGGGCATCCAAACCTTGTTATGATGTCATCAAATATAAATCGCACAACTGTAGTTGCACTACAGTCCTTGACTTCTCTTACTTCGGCCCATCTAGTCAGGTATTTTGTCGCAATGATTATGTACCTTGCTCCTGTGTGATTTCCTAGTGGTTTTATAGATCCCATGAAGTCAATAGCCCACTTTTCAAATGCTTGTAGGGTCATCTGTGGTGCTAAGGGAATTTCATTTCTTCTGGATGGTTTCCCAATTCTCTGGCACACATCGAAGGCTCTAGCATAATCCTTAGCATCTCTGTGCAAGGTAGGCCACCAAAGGCTAGCTCATAGGACCTTCTATGCAATTGCTTTCCCTGCATAATTTCCTCATGTGATGCCTTCATGAGCTTCAACGAGGATTAGTGGGCATTCTGCTTCCATAACACATCTTCTTATTATCTCATCTGGTCCCATTTTGTATAGTTGTCCAATGATAAGTGAAAAGTCTGCATCGTGCACTAATAACTATTTTTTCTAGGGAATTGTATACACTCTTGGTGCCATTCATGTTGATAGGAACTAGACTATGTTTGCGAAGTGGTCGTCAATCTTCCTAATGGAGAGAAGCTGTGCATTCGGTAGTGTCTCCTCTAAGCTAGTGGGTTCTTCACCATGTTCCAACATCAACAAGTGGTCATGACTTTTGTTCATTATTCCTGGCTTAACTATGATCTCAAAATCATATTCTTGAAACAATAGAAACCATCTGCATATTCACCCCCCGAACACTGGCTTGTTGACCCAGTATTTTAGTGTGGAGTGGTATGTTAACATTTTAAAGTTTCCTCCCAATAAGTAGTGGCATAATTTTTGTAGTGCATACACCATGGTCAATCCTTCTCTATCTGTAGTGGTGTAGTTAATCTCAGCTGTAGCTAACTTCCTGCTAGAAAAATCTAATGGATGGTCGATCTCCCCTTCTCCAGGTTGTGCCAATATTGCTCCTAGTTCAATAGAAGACACATTGATCACTTGCACATGAAACTCCTTGTTCCAATCTAAAAAAACCAGAATGGGCGTAGTGACCATCTTCTATTTCAATGTGTTGAAGCTCTGCTGGCATTCATCTACCCAGCCAAACTGATAGTCCTTCTTTAACAACTTCTCCATTGGTGTTGTGATTTGGGCATAGCCTTTAATAAATTTCATCTAATAGCGAGTATGTCCTAGCACAGTGCACAGTTGTTTGACTGAAGTAGGTGGTGAAAAATCAACTATAATTGCAATCTTTGATGGATCAACCAACAATCCCTGCTTGCATACAATATGGCTTAATAGTACTCCAAATGGTGAGAAGAAGATGCACTTCTTCATATTTAATGCAATTTGACACTACCTTCATTTATCCAACATTAGCCTTAGACATTCAATATGGTTTTTCAACAAACTAAATACTGTCCAATCATCAAAATACGACTCTAAAAATTTATGAATAAATTCTTTGAACGCTTCAACCACCACCCTTGAAAAGATAGCTGGGGCATTCTTTAGTTTGAATGGCATTATTGTATATTGGTAGGATCCCCATTCTGTGGCAAAGGTGGTCTTGTGGAGGTCCTCCTTGGCAATCAGGATCTGATGGTATCCTGAAAATCCATCTGTAAAAGAATATACCTCTTGGCCTCCCATGTTGTCTAATACTTCATCAGTGAATGGTGTAGGGAAGGGGACATGTAGACAAGTTTCATTCAACTTCCTAAGGTCCACACATATCCTGATTTCTCCTGTCTTCTTGTCTTGTACCACCATAGGGCTGATCCACTCTGATTCTTCAACAGGTTCAATAATCCCTGCTTCCAGCATTATGTCAAGATCAATCTTCACTTTTTCTTTGTATTTTGGGTTTAATCTGTAGGTTCTTTGCTTGACTATCTTCACATCTAGTTTCAAAGGTATTCTCATCTCTCCCATAGGTCCTTTGATTCCCTTCATATCAGTGAAGTTGGTTGGAAACAAGTCCTGATATTCGTGCAACAACTCTGTAATCTTGTCAATGGTAGCAGCATCCCAATAATCTCCGATATTGGCAAGCTTCAGTGTCTCCCCTGTCCCAATATTGACCTTTTTTATTAGCTGATCAATAAATGCTAACTCAACTCTTGGTCCCTCCACATCTCTTTGGCCTTCTGTTTCATTGATGTTTACCTACCTTGGATCGTCATCATCATTGACATTGATGTTGGAGAACGTCTGTAATTTCTGGAGAGGCTCAGTCCATTCATCCTCTTCTTGTTCCACAGGGAGGCTAGATTCCTCTTTGAGTACCTCCTATCTCACAATTTGTAATTCTTGGCCTACCGAAGGATATTCACTTTCAAATAAAAAGGTGGCTACAAAATTCTGAGTCTTACCTTCCCAATATGCAGTGATGAGGCACAACTCCGCTTGAAGGTACCAGTTGATAGGGGTCGTATCCAGCATGCTAATGAATCTGTGCACCCATTGTTCTTGAGGGATGTCACTCCAGGCCTCTTCATATCTTTGCAAATGGTCCTTTGGGAAACTTTGACCTGTGTACCTTACTTCACAACTTACTAGCTGTGCTGAGAACCACGCTGTCATCAAGGTTTGACATTGTGTCTAGTTTGTAATATTTCTTTTATGTGTACCCCACCATATTCTTGGTGTGGCTTTCATGGCCTCATCCATTGCCAAAAAATGCTATTGTGATGGTACGCTTGCTTCAAATTATGATAGGAAGGTCTCTAATGGATTCAAACCATAAAATGTGGGTAAATTACTGAAATGTTGTGCTGATCCAATGAACTTCTCTGGTTAATATAGCACATCGTCTGGTAGACATTTCATACATCTGGTTCTGTAAGTTCTCCAAAACTTCTTCTGAATTTGATGAACATGAGCTGTCACTTTGCCAACTCAGGTTCCCATCAACTGTAGGGTTGATGCAATCCTACTGTCTGGATATTAGTTTGTAGATGTTTTCCAGTTCATATGTGTGGTCTTCCTCTCTGATGGGATCTATCTATTGTTAACCCTCATCTGGATATAAGGTTGCAATGACCCTAAGGCCCTCTCTTTCAAATTTCATACATCTTTTCTTTAAATCAACAATAGTAGAATTTTCAAAGGCCCAATTAGTTCCTAGCAATGTAGGGTAAGGGTAACTATCATCAACAATTTCAATTAACTCAAAATCTGCAAAGGTTCTTACTCCGTCGATGTCCATTGGGACATGCTCTAATCGTCCAAATGGGCTGGAAGCTTACTGATTGGACATGAAAATCCTGATAGGGGAGTAGATCAGCTTGGGTTTCCCCATCAGTACCCAAGTTTTCTTCGTCATGACATTGACCTCCAACCCTAAGTCGAGGACCACATAATCTATATCATATTCTTCTATCTGAGCATTCAAGTGTAATTATTTATTTGTCCTTCTCTTCTTTCCAATTTGGTGTACTTCTCTAGTTAGTAAGGGGTCTACCTGCCCTAGCTCATACTGTCTAATCAAATTCTGCAACTCTTGTACAATGTTTTTATCTTGAATCAACTTAACACAAGTGCATAGAAATTCCATGAGTTTGCTTACCTCTTCTCCTTCTTTTGGTGAAGCAGAATGATTGAATGCCCGAGCCATTCCATATTATTTTATTTCTGAATGTGTTTTTGATGAGAACCCTTGATCTGCTTTGAACTCTTTCCTTGCTTCCTCAAATATTTGCCTTTCTTTCTTCGCATAAAAAATATGGGTCCTTTCTGTAGCTTTTCTGATTCCTGAGTCTTATGCAATCTTCTCTTTGGTTACTCTATCCTATCTTGTAGCAGTGCCTCCTCGTGTAATAACAATGAATCTAGGATCAAATCCACAAGGTTCCTCCTTGATCACTTGTATTTGTGGGTTCTGCTGAGGTCCTCGTCTTTCTTGAAGATTAGCCAACAACATAGGGCAATCTTTTATAACATGCTCAAAAGAATTGCAATAATTGCAAGTAGTGCAAGGGTTTTGACAATCCCTTGCTAGATGTCCTGGCTACACGCAATTGTAAAAAATTATTTGTCCTCAGCCTCAGCCCATTCCTCCTCCTCCTCATCCTCGTCCTTTGTATCCACCTCATGGATTTAAAGTTCCTCTTCCTGGGGTATTATACTGTGCATTGTTTCCTTCTTGATGCACTTCACCTTGGATTTCGTATATGTCTCTTGATCTTCCATGCATAAGGTAAAAGGACCTACAATCTCTATCATCATGTCCTACTGACTTACAGAAAGTGAAATACAAGTTTTTAGGAGTTTGGACATACTTTTTCATATAATAGCACTCACCGGGGTGATGTCAGTTTCTGCATACTTCGCATAAGGGTAGATTAACTTGCTTCAGGGGGCTCGGTTCTCCTGAGGCCAAGTACTCATGAAACAAGGGATAGTGTTTCTTATCATGACCTTTTTATCTGCATCGTACACACCAAATATCTTCTCTTTTTTCCTTCCCCTTATCCTTCTTCATATCCTTGACTTGCAGAGATAAACTAGCCAACTGGCTCAAGATCTGGCTCATGCCTGAGATGGATTCTCCCATAGGTGCTTATTCAAGTTTCATAGGAATCTCAAATGCTTCTATCCGTGAAGAAATCTTCTACTACATCAGGGGAAATCTAATATGTGGTAGAAGAGAAACAATGAACTATTCCTTGTTCTGTTCATCTGGGATCTTAAAGGTCAATCATCCAGTTAGGGTCTTGAATCTTTGATCGAACTCCCAAACAGGTTCGACGACCTTTTGCTTGATCTCCCTCAGCTCTTTAATACATTATGACTCTGACTTAAGCTTCTTAAACTATGCAATTAGCGTGTTCTTGATCTCATTCAGTAGCTTAGGTTTTCAAGTCCTTGGACAAGCTTCATGTACCAACTTAATGCGCGATCCCTTAGTGTGGTGCTAAACTGGTTTCTTTTAACAACTTCGTCGGTAACATTTTTAATGTTCCATATGGCCTCACATAGGAACCAATGCTGATAAGGATCTTTGGATCCATCCCCTCTAAAGATAGGGAGTCTCATCTCATCTTCCATGGAGTTTCTTCGTAATAGTACTCTGTGGATTCTGGTGATTCTCACTGTTCTGATTGCTTAGCGTTTCTGAAACAACAAGAAGATTGGTATTACTCACTTCAGTTGTCTGCACAATTCCAAATGTTTCTGTCTAGATGAGGTGAAGTTACTCAACAACTTCTTCCTCTTCCCTAGTGGGTTCTGAGTGCTCTACGTCCATTAGTTCTGTCTCTTCTCTACTGTAGAAACCCTCTTCCCTGTAGTTTTTCTTAAACACGTTCTCAAGGTGAACCCCTATGAATAATCTCCCATTGTGTGGATGTCCAGCTTCTGTGTCGCTGTTGCTGTCTAAATTCCTGAACATTAGCCTATTCATATCCAGCCAATCTACTCTGTCTTCAAGATGTGGTTTTCATGCAAGAGCATCTTGATTCGTAACTTTAGAAAATGTAAAAAATTTCCTCCGGGTCCTTTGAAAAAGTATCTCTTGGCTTGGCTGTGCTATTCTACTCTCTCAACAACAAATTCAGTGATATACCCTCCAATGGTACTATCAAACCAATGATCTACTACTCTGGATATGGCGTTTTCAACTCTCTCAATCCTCTGGATCATTACTGATGTCCAAACCATAGGGGGTCTAGATCTAATCTTGAACCGTGTGTCATCTAACCTAGCCAACAACTCAAACAACTCCTGATGGATTCCTCCAAAGAAGATCTCATGGATGTCGGTGAAAATGTATATTTGTAGCCAATATTCAGTACTCATCCTAGGGCTTTTGTTTTGGGCTTCAACGAAGTCCCTCTCTTGATCCTCTATCCACTTTTGAATATCTATCTTTGATGGGAACCACCTTGACATTCCCTTACACAAATTCCTGTCCTGGAAACAAAACCATTTGTTGGCACAGGGGAAGACCCAAGGTTCACTCCAAGAGCACACCAACAAGCCCTAGCTACTGGCCCTTTCAGCAACACCTGCAAAGCAGATGTAGGCTCACCTTAAGTAGCTATGAGGGGGTTACAAGACAAAGATGTCTACAACCATAGGAATATCAAGTGGATCTAGTACAACATTAACTCAATATGAATCTAACACTTATCAAGCTAGATCTATCCTGTACAGCTATATATCTGATCTAACACAACAATGCAAATAACAATATAACAATGACAGAGATCAAAGCATCAATCACACACACAATAAGAGATGTACATGGTTCATCCTCCCTCTAGGGCTACATCCACAAAACGTGCTTATGATTTATTAAGGTAAAGATTATAGTTCTTGTCTATGCTCTCAGCCAACAGATCTTCTTTATTCTCTCTCTTCCTCTCCCCTTCCTACACACCCAGCTACAGGAACTGATCTTTGCATCCAGCTGAAGATCTTACAATACCAAAAGGATCTCCACCCATCTCTTCTTCCTCACAATACAATGATCTCTCACACAACTATATGAATATATATATAACAACATCATAACAACATGTACCAACCTGAACCAGGTCCTCTTGTTCTTTATTTATACATTACAATACCTCATCGACATCCTTAGGTCAAAACCTAGGTTTCAAAACCCTAATTACCAAAACCCTAGGTGTCTAAACCCCTATGTCAACTTGACTTGCTTTTCTCGGGCTTCACCAACCTATCTTTCCTTCCTGCGAGGTGTTCCTAAGAATCCAATGATATCTTTTTCCACTTGTTGTGATGTCCTTGATCCATCTTCCTTGCTTTCCTTTCATCCTTGGTCTTCTCATCCAACAACTTTCTTTTCTATAATTCACTCCATCTTTTCTTCTCTTTTGCTCACTTTGACCCAGTAACAGTTACTCTGTCCTCCGCGAATCTCACTTTTTACCTTTTCTTCTTTGTACTTAACTTCCTTCCATAACCAAGGGCCAAAAATCCCCCAACACTCACCTGTGACTAGTCCTGAGGCACTTTGGGTCTGATTCCTTTGCATTTCTTTGCATTTGGACTGCGCAGTGCAACCCATTCTTTCATCTCTGTCTGTCCCTTGTTCCCTTGTGTAGTCTGTCTTTTCTATGTCTGGTACTCAGTTTCAACTGCACCTGGTACCTGGAACCCTTTTCTAGTGCTTCTACGAAGAGTTGTGAGGCAGTTGGTTGTCATAGTACAAATTCAGTCGACTCTTGTTCACCAATCCTTCCTTCCACTCTTCATTCAATGTCTTCAACTGCGCAACTCCTCCTTCTGTCATGTAGGTAATATCGTATGGACCAAGCCAATGTGTTCTGAACTTCCCTGGGTGTTTTATAAAGTTGTTGTCATACAACAGTACTAAGTCACCTTGCTTGAATGCTTTCTTCTTAATGTGCCTATCATGATATGCCTTCTCATGTTCCTTCTGAACTTGCTGATGGAATCTTGCAATGAATCAGTCTTCTTCCAATTCAACCAACTATGCAAGTCTCTCTTAAACAACGCCAGTATCATCCTTGTCTGTAAATGCAACAATCCTTAAACTTGGCACCAAGTATTCCATCAGGACAACAACTTCAAGGCCATAAACCAACTTGAAAGGGGTCTGCATTGTTAATTTCTTACAAGTGGTTCTATAAGCCCAGAGTACTGTTGGTATGCTTAAATCCCAGTCATCCCTATTCACATTGCAAATTTTTGTTAGTGCTGTTTCCAATATCTTGTTGAATGCTTTAATTATCCCATTTGCTTGTGGATGGTAAGGCGTACTCTTCTGATGGTGGAATGCAAATTCTTCAGTCAAGGCTTCAACTGTCTTATTGATGAAATGTGTGCCTTGATTGCTCATAAGGATTTTGGGGCATCCAAACCTGGTTATGATGTCATCAAATATAAATTGCACAACTATAGTTTCACTACAGTCCTTGACTGCTCTTTCTTCGGCCCATCTAGTCAGGTATTTTGTCACAGAGATTATGTACCTTGCTCTTGTGTGCTTTCCTGGTTGGTTTATAGGTCCCACACATTCAATATCCCACTTGTAAAATGATTGTAGGGTCATCTGTGGTGCTAATGACATTTCATCTCCTCTAGATGGTTTCTTGATTCTCTAGCACACATCGTAGGCTCTAGCATAATCCTTAGCATCTTTGTGTAAGGTAGTCCACCAAAGACCAGCTCGTAGGACGTTTTGTGCATTTTCTTTCCCTACATAATGTCCTCTTGCGATGCCTTCATGAGATTTGATGAGGATTAGTGGGTGTTCTACTTCCATAACACATCTTCTTAGTATATCATCAGGTCCCATTTTGTATAGCTGTCGGACGATTAGTGAAAAGTCTGCAGCACACACTACTAATTGTTTTTTCTAGGGAATTGTATATGCTCTTGGTGCAATTCTTGTTGACAGGAATTGGATTATGTCTACGAAGTGTTCGTCAATATTTCTAATGGGGAGTAGCTATGCATCCGACAGTGTGTCCTCTAAGCTGGTGGGCTCTTCGCCATGTACCAACCTCGACAAGTGGTCAGGGCCTTTGTTCATTCTTCCTGGCTTAACTATGATCTCAAAATCATATTCTTGAAACAACGGAAGCCATATGCATATTCTCCCCCCCAACATTGGTTTGTTGACCAGGTATTCAACGTGGAGTGGTATGTGAACATTTTAAAGTGTCCTCCCAATAAGTAGTGGAGGAATTTTTGTAGTGCACACACCATATAAAAATGCGTCAAAGAATATTGTACAAATAGGTGGTTCAAGGGACCCAACATGGAAACCTACAACAAAAATGTATGAAATAAGAGATGACACTGGATTAAGTTCTTAGTCTGATGGGCAGTTCTGGATGACGAGGAGTTGAACTTGATGAGAGTAGAACCTGGGTGGCAATGATTTGTTACAACAAATTATGAACTTGTAATGCTAGGTAGTGATAGGGTTATTAGTGATCTAGAACGAGACGATGGATTGATGACTTTGGCATTACTTATGATCAACATGGATGAGTAAGTCTTGGTGTAGCGATTCATAATGATGTAGCTAACTTCAACATTGAAGTGCGGGTGATTGGGAGATTAGTACTTATAGTTCTAATCAAGATAAATATGATCAATCAAGGAGCACTCATTAAATGTTGGAAAAAAATCTAATGATGACTGTTAGATGAGAATAAGGACCTCCTAAAATTATGTAGTAAAGATTCTTGGCAAGATCAAAAGAAATTATGGGGTTGGATAGAGCATCTATGAAGATCAAGAAATTGTCAAAGATCTTGTCAAAATAAGGGATATGGGGCATGGTTGTGTTGATTGACGGGTTCTCTTTCTGTCTCCTTTTAGTAGTGATAATAATAATAATCTATTTTTAAGGTCACAACCAAGCCAAACACCAAATTGGTGTATGAGACCCCCTCCACCCAGCGATTTTACTGGTAAAGTCTATGGAGGTATACATACCCTATCGGTCCCCTTTGGATTTGAACATATGAACTCTTAGAAGAAAACTGTAGCTTCTGGTCTACGAATGGGATTTACTAAGGCAGAATCTGTTCTACTTGTGGGATCAAAGGAAGAATCTGGTTTACCAAGGGGAATACTACAACTTCTGATGATACAAATGACAATGGCAATGACACTATTGGATCCCGATGATGTTTTGGAATCATGGAGGTACAAGATTAACAATTTTTGCACCTAGAATAAGATTAAGGGACTATTGAAACATTGATATTTATCAGTTGACATAAAATAAATTCTCGCTATCTCAAGGAGATAGCTACCCTTTTCAAATTTTTACCTTTTGAGCATAATTCTTATTTTTTCCAAACTAACATCCACAACCAAACTAACCAATAAAACAAGAAAACTTGAACATGTTTTAAATAAGCAAATGGATTGTAATGCGTCACTACTGTTAACATTTTTCCTAGTATACAGTATAGGAATCGACAAAAATTTTGATTTTGCAATTCTCTGGACATGAAAACTGGATGAGTATGGCTAATCTTCTCCATATTATCCTGATTTTGTGAAAAAACGTTCGCAATGCATACACATACTTCGAGACTTCCTCGAGGCTCTCCCATAACAAGTGTCAATTTATTCAAACAAACATCAAAATCTAATTCCTTCAACAGATACAATTTACAAAAATATGGGAGATCTATGATATTTTTGGTTAAAGAGTTATTTTTAGTGAAACAAGAATCACGCTTTAAATTGCAATTTTCTGAGTTTGAATTGGATCAGCCTCCAAACAAGACGTTACAAAGGTCACCGATTCAAACTCACATTAACCAAGTTTGACTCAGTCAACACATGTCAAACTCGTGATTTTGGCATGGATTGCAAGTCAAGTGTAGATTGTGCCAGTTGGCCTATGGAAGCAATTTTCTGTGGGTTTTCTCTAATTTTTTCTGCCTGTTTGAACTTTCTTCTCTACCAGTCAACTACAAGTGGCAAACAGATCTATAGGAGGTTGAAGTAATCCATTTAAGGCCATCCATTGACCCTGCTGGGCATCTAGGGGCAGGGGATAAGAAGGCGTAGGCAATCCAATTCTTAGGGATCTAAATATTGCATAAAAACAATTCTTAGGGCATATTCTTGAGGCGTATGGGCAAGGGAGAAGAAGGCATAGGAAATCCTAAAATTCTTAGGGCATATGGGCAGGGAATGCCTTATATAATTAGACCTTATAGAAGGTCTATTATAAAAATTGGATATGGATATAGAATGGAGAAATTGGAAATTCCAACAAAAAATAGAGTGTTGGAGACTCTTTTTTTGTTGTGTGTTTTGTCAAGAAGTTGGGTGTCTGAAGAATGATCCTCATCAGCTGGCATCTAGAAAGGATTCTACACAACCTAACACATTAACTCCAACAACATCTCCAGATAAAAGAGGTATGTGTATCTCATACATGTTCTTGCACATTCATAATGTTCCTAGTGGCTTCTCGATTCCAATTGGTTATGAGGCTACTACTAAACATATGGGCTTAACAAGTGATTGTCCTCATTCGATGTTTGAGTCCCGAATTGGATCAAAAAGGGTCGAGGGAACGTTTGGCTCAAAAGAGTTATTATAGGAGCTGGGGGAGATCATTTAGAATAAGATTGTTTTGGGGGAATGTGGTGTACCCTCTGTATATATGAGATTTGATTCTAATGATACTAAGTTGGTCCATGTCCAAATGAATAATTTTTTTGTCAAAGAGACTAAGTCACAATCCCTTCTACCCACAAATGACCCTAAGAAGAAGTCTAAAAAAATTTCCCTAAAGTGCTTATATTTGTTAAGATCATTAAAATAATTCGAGATGGAGCCAAGGGGGATGGTGGGGGGACTAGCCATGGACAATAAAATGACTTATACTATTGAAAGGAAATCAGATATATCATTTTCTAAGTGTTAAGAAAGGAAATAAGTAAGAGAGGTTAAAAAACTCACCATCAATGGGGTCTTTAGAGTAGGGAAGACCTAAAAATTGGCTACAAAATTATCATTATTTCACTAAATTCTAGAGGGTTTGGGGGTGCCCACAAACAATTATCCCTCAAATGAATGTTCTCAATTTACCAACCTAATGTTATGATGCTACAAGAAATTTACCAACCTAATGAAGAGCTTTGCAGAGCAGAGGACAGGTGGAATCAGAAATCAGAGAATCGGGAATTCTAAGGGCATGAGTTCCACACATTTCAATTCCGCGAAGTCCAAAACTCCGATCTCGGAAGGGACCGGGGTTTTGTAGGCCAGAAGGTCACATGTGGAAAGAGCTAGCCGGAGGGAGCTAAAGGGTGCAGAGAGTGCCATCGGAGATCGGGAGTTGGGGATTCATGGGGTAGGCGATTCACGACAACGCCAGTGCCGATTTCCCGATGGGAATATTCCTGATAGTGGGTTGATCACGGTCATGGATGGTGGTCCTATGGCGAGAGTCTAGCCAGAAAGGCTAAAGACAAAGGAGAACTCATCGGGAAATTTGAACTGGAAACCCCGATAGAGGGATAAGGCTAGGATCGCATGGGGAGCGGTCATATGGCTTGTTGCATAGCCGGAAGAGGCCGGTGCTCAGAGGAAAGGCGTTCATCATAAATCGGGAATTGAAAGTCCCGATAAATTCTAAATAATGGAATATTGGTGGATCATCGCAGCTATCGTGACATTGTTGTGGAGAGTGTGAAGGACGGAAGACTGAAAAGGATTATGATGAGCAAAGATTGATATTTAAAATCTGAATTTGTGAAGAGTTACTAGGAGACAGTGTGGAAGAATAAAGTTAAACGTGAGCGATGAGATTGGGGTTCCTACGAACAATTAAATGTGGAATCCAACTTAGAAATAGAGAATAAGGAATTGAAGGGAATTATGAAATCCATGAGACATGCT
>JASDQU010502957.1:5433-32464 GCA_032191745.1 Picea mariana | reverse complement strand
ATGTCGAAATAAAACCAGCAAAGTTAGTGAAAGGCCAGGGTCTTGCCAGAATATTGGCAGAGGAGAATTGCAAGTTGCTCGACATCAATCTGATGAATATTGATGCAGAAAATGTTCCATCTGTTGAAGATAAAGAAGGTGAGAGGATGTAGGTTTCAGCCCATATAGCTAACTGCGAATGGTACAGCAGCATAGTTCATTTTTTGCAGACCCTATCAGTCCCGTCAGATCTGACGAAGACTCAAAGAAGAGCTTTAAAACTCAGGGCTGTAAATTTCTGCATAACTGATAATCTGCTATTTTGGAAAAATCCTATTGGTTTACTGTTAAGATGTGTGAATCAGGAAGAGGCAGCAAAGGTCATGAATGAATTTCACAATAGTGAATGTGGAGGAAATCACTATTGGAAAACAACAGCTCATAAAATCTTGAGATCAGGTTACTATTGGCCATCTTTATTTTCAGATGTTTATGAATTTGTGAAAAAATGTGACAAGTGCCAGAGATTCGAAAGTAAGAAACAATTGAAGTCCCTGCCTTTCATGGTTAATTCCTTAAAATTCATGAGAATGGGACCCAAATTCCTTAGCCATTCTGCAACCAACACAATGTCACAACCTCCCATGTCAATGGAAAACATAGGAAATTTCAAGTGGTATTCACCAATTTGGAGATGCACATTTTCACAACGCCCTCCACATTTCATGGACCCGCCATTGGAAATCATGATTTGAAAATTATTGACTGCATGAATATAGAAATTAGTTTCTTGGGCAATGCAGTGATGAACAAAATTATGGGTTCTTCCACTATCAACATGAATGATGACCTTCCTATGCTTGATGTAACCAATTAGATTGAGGGTTTGGGGAGCAGAGATGCTAGTGAGAGAATTTAGGTAAATGAATCATTCTACTTTGGGAGGGTCTGAGCGAGGGTTTATGTCAGTGGGTTTAGGTGACATTGTGTTGGCATAAGGACAGACCCAGGGTTTGATGCTTCAACATCACACCAAAAAAACCTGAACTATTGACTCTTTCAACAACACCTACGAAGAAGGAGAAGTCTCACCCAAGGTAGAGGTAGGGGGGGTTACAGGACTTAGGTGTTTGTAACCGAGCTGGGACAAAAATATGTGATTATAACGCTTTTACAGAATACTTAGGAACAATATGCATCAACCTATTAGTCTTACTCATATCATAGATCAAACCCTAAGTATAGATCAATGTAGTAGCAATGATAGCATATACATCACACTTAGCATCATAAGTTAGATCTAGCACATTTAATATAAATAAAGCACTAAGAATTCATAGATCTATCTATCATACATAAAAATTAATGCACTAAGTTGATCCTGAGCATAAACATCATAACACAAAGAAAACCATTAACACATGATATATGTGGTTCACCCAAGTGTGGGGCTACGCCCACCAACTGTGTCTTCTTCTTTATTAGGCTTCAATATCTTTCATTTATCTTCTCTTGTGCACTAATCCAAAAAGCCAAGCTTGGCACCAGATAGGTGATCTACACACCAAGCACCATATCCACCTTCCAAAAATCAGGTCAAGGCACAGAGCCAACTCCTCTATCAAGCATAGAGCCTTACATACATAGTCTATTGCACTAAGCAACTCAAAACTACTTGCACATAGCCTTGCAAGCTATCGACCTTCTCTACGCTTGCTACTTCTACCTTACAATATTTACTTATTTATACTTTTACACTTTCTTACAAAAAGGCCTAATCATGGGTAAACACATTGGCTGACATCCCATAACCCATTACAAAAACCCTAATGAACCCCTTATTGGGTCCACAAATCAAGTGAGATCTCGAAATCTCAGCTCTACCTGGGCACTCCATCATCGACTAGCCTGTCGATGTCCGAAAAGGTGGTTAAACCTCACCAATGTTTACTCAAAACTTAGTCTAGGGTCAACAAGCCCCCAAAACTCACCTGTGACTCATCCCAAGTCACTCAGATCTCAGAAACACTACTTCGAAGGCCTCGAGCTTAGCTAGATCTGCCTTGACTTGTTGCTTCACCTGAGCTTCCTGCTTAGCGAACTTCTGGATCATTTTCTATGTAACAGGCCCTTCCAGGTATTGTTCCATTGTCACAATGACTTCGTTTAGTTCCAAACCTTGTCCTTCGATCTCTTCAAACACCACACAGGCTTCCTCCTTCACTGGTTATAGCTTCTGTGTGACTTCCATTACTCTTCCCTGGATAGTAGTAATTTGTTGTTAGACTGCACATTGTTCTTGTGATCTTTTCATTCTCTCAACTACAGTGAGTAACTTCGTCTGTGCTTGTACTGATAGTGCCTAATACTATGCTTCCAGTTCCTCAACTCGGTGTATTTTGCGAGGCATTCATAATCCTATGCACTTTTTTCACTCAGTTGTTTTCATTCTAAGGTGAGGGCCCTGAGCCTTCAAAATACACTCTTAGTGGCTTCCTCCCTCTGGTCATGCACTTCCTATGGAGTTCTTGGTACTGCTTGGATATCCAAATGCATTACCCTTGCTTGAAGCTACTGGATGGCCTCAGTGAGATTGATCACTTGAACCTCGACTACCTCATGTTCCTCATGTGCCAAGCCCGACATAGAGAGAATTTCTTTGCTCACCACTTCTTTGACCACAGTCTACTCTTCGAGAAGCTGGTCCTTTTCCCTCTATGTTTTCTCTTTGTCCTCCTCTAGCATCACCTGGAACTCATCCTTCTCATTTTCATAAGTGGTTACAAAGTACCGCGCAACTTGTAATTTCTCTAAGACTTCCTCTTTATCTTTAGTTAGGGATTTTGTAGCCTTTTCCTTTTCTTCTTGAACTTTTTGAAGCTAAGCCTCTATTGCAACTGCTAATCTTCTCAATTAGGTAGGATCATCCCCCAATTCTGCAATCTCCGATGAGGAAGGTGCAGTAGGTACTATGTGGATAACTTGAATAGCTCGTTGTATCTCCTTTAACTCCTTCTCGACCTTTTCATACAAATCTTCCTACTTTGCTCCATATCTATGCAAGAGATATTCAGATGCATCCTCCATCGCGCTGCTTACTAGATCTATATCATCCTCTGTAAGCATAGCCTATAGCTGGGGCTTACTAGTGTGGTCTTCCTTCTTTCTGAGGGTTTCTGCGGAAAAACTTTCCTCTTCTTTGGTGTTTCTATCTCGGTAGGGGGATCCTTCGACAGTGTTGCTTTGCCTTATCCTTGCTTTTTTCCTTCTCCACCTCATACTTCTTGATTTACTTCATCTCCTCCTCCTCCTGTGGGTGAGCCAAGCCCACTTCCTTCCAAGGTGTTGTCCTCCTCATTAGTCTCTATGTTCTGAACTTTCTCCTTTTTCTTTTTCTTCTTCAAACTGGGTGACCAAGGGGCTTCCTATGATGTCAGGGTTGGAGAGTTCTGCATCATCAACAAGTGTCTGGAATTCCTTCAGCCATTCCTTTGTGATCTGTTCCATATCTTCATCTGTCAACTTGTAATAGGATTGTAATTCTTCCTTGATCTGATCCCTGCGCGCACGGATATAAATAAAGTGTGTATCTGTGTGGAACTTAGATAGTGGTTTGTACTGGTGCAAGGTGCGTGGTTTAATGTGCTGGAACAATTCAATGGAAACCTTCAGTTGTTGATAGTAGGAATGGAACAATGTGTTCGAATGTCATTGCTTCGACATGTCATTTGTATACCATAAGGTTGAGAACCTCGCAGCCAACAACTCCAACGCTTCAATCTCCAGGAAGGTGGATCCTTCCAGCATTTTCCAAGTGACAAATACAATCAACACAAGTAGCCAGCTGAAGTGGAACTCATATCCCTAATCTTGCACTTCGTGACAGTATTTCTCAATCTCATTGACGAGGTAACTCACCAAATTCATCTACATCCCCTCCATGCATTTTCCTAGGAGGTCCACCATGAACTCGGTGACCTATGTGGGGCGATTCTTTCTTACAAGATTTAGAACTATGAGCTGTCAGGCGAGGCACACTGCGCCATCCTAGATAGAGGCTACCTTATAGCCTCGCTTTACCTCCTCAACTTTGTTGTATTCCTCCTTGATGCACTGTGCCAGGGGAGATCTGAGGTATTCCCTAGGTAGAACTGCTGAGGGTCAGGTCCCTGCATGATCAATCTTGTAATCCATTGGATCAGCGCCGTATCCACATTAATCCTCCTTTCGAGCCACAGGTATCCACCATGATAGCACAACAAGAGGATTTTAACGCAAGCGTTAATCTCCTGATGTCAGCCAAAATGAGGAATCTTCATGATATTTAGTATCGTGGACTATGCTAACTCCTTAATCCAAGGCTGGGAGACTATGCGAGGCTTCTTCCTAGTTGTCCTCATTGGGTATCTATGGGGCACGAGCATGGTGTGGTTCTTTCTATCTCCAAGGTTAAGGTTGTTATTCTTCAATGTTGGGATCTGTCCCAACTGAGTTCCCACTATGCATATTCCCTTCGGAATGTATGCAGTGATCAACGCGTACTCAGAGTCCCATGGAATGTTGTCACGGTTAATCGCGCCATCCAATGGAGCTTTATAATCAGGTAATATCGACATGATTTGCTTCACATTAGCTAGATCGTCACGATGCTTACTTCACTTCTTAGTCACGGGGTTGGCATGTTTCGAACATTGTCCAGTCGAAGGGGAATCCTGCAGTCCCATGGTTGAAGATTCATGTATTCCTTCAGACATAGCTTTATCAGCCATAAAATTCTTCAGAGCCTCTTTGACATAATTCTCTAGCTCAGTGTGCTCGACCAACATGCTCATTGTTAACAAATAGGTTAGGGTAGGTGAACAGATAGCGGGATAAAAAAACGGACAGCGAATTCTAATAGCACAACTCAACACACACAATCACTTCTCTGTTAGCTCAGATAATTATGGGTGGAAAAAATTGGTCCCAGTGCAGTGTTTGATGGGTTAAATAAGCAAGCATCGTAACAAATTCCCCCAATGGGCAGGGTTGCTTCCATCAATGTGAATCCATCTGTTATGGCACAATCTCAACATTCAATGATGATCTATCTACCCATAAATGTGTTTCCTATCCGTTCCAGAGCATCATTCTAATGGGTGGGGCATCTCCAATGATCGTATAGCTTCTCCAAAGTGAAGTCCCATTCTACGTGGTTATGTTGTTTTAGCGAGGTTCTGAGCCTAAAAGCCCACCTCCTGCGAAGTCTCATCTGTAACTTCCTGTAGCTTTTCCAACTTGGATTTCTTCTTACTGAGCTTCCTTTCCTTCTTTCCTATGATCTAGGTCTCTGTAACTGTTTCTGGATTCCTCTTTCCATTCTTATTCTTATCTTCTCCTAGCGTAGTAGCTTCAATCTACTGATGTGATCTTGAAGGGTTCAAAGGTAATACCTCTTTTCTTATTAAATCCAGGATGGGTATTCTTCTCTCTTGCATGGATAGGTCCTTCAAACCTTCTTGTGTTCTTTCAATCTCAATAGCTAATTCTCTTGCCTTCTGTTGCTTCAACTCAAATTCTCGTTCTTCTATTGGTCGATCTATTTTTCTAGCTATGAAATCCTTTAGTTATTTCTTTTTCTTTTCCGTGGCTTCTTCCTCTGCTTTCCTTTTGATCTGATCCTTGTCAATCCAAGTCTTTCCTAACAAAAGTAGGAAAGGGGCACTGTTCTCAAAAAACTTAATGACTTCAAATTCTTCTTCTGTCGATGTTCCATGGATGATAATAGGTACATTAGTAGCTCTTCCACATAGGGTTATCATATTTCCTTTAATAAACCTATCCTTCCCAATGAAGGTATCACAATAGTCTTTCACAAGATTTACCAAGTGTCTTATGTCATAATATTCACTTGTGTCTCCCCATCTAGGACACAGTCTATGTCGAAGTCTCCTATTCTTGCATTTATGCATTGTTTTTCTTTCATGATCTCTGGTAAGCTGACTTCTTTGTGATCATTCATCATTTCTTTCAATTATTCTAATGTAGTCTGAAATTTCTCTGATTCTTTCTCTTTCTGATTCTCTAACATGCTCTTAGTCCCTTGACTTCCTTCATAGTTTTCTTGTCTCATGTTAATCCTTTCAACTTTAGCAATCATCCTTGGGAAATCCTCAAATTCATGACCAACAATTTACAATAAAGACAAGGACCTCCATCAAGGAATTCCTTAGCAAGATGTCCCCGTCTTCTGGAGTTATAACATAATGTCAATCCTCTCTTTCTCTTGTAAGTTCCCCAACTTCTCCTGTACTACGCACTAGGATCATAGTGTAGGACCTACAATCTGCAAAATTCTTTCTAGGTTCCTGCATCCACTTATTAGTCCAAAAATTCTTTCTATTCATAGGAATAACATATCTTTCTCTATTTCTATCAAATTTATTCATATCAACTATTTCTTCTAACTGTACCCTAGCTTCTAGACTGGAATAGAATCTATCAAACATACCTAGATTCATGCTTTCGAAACAAAAATTTCCACTTATCTTACTCTATCAAAGCATAAATCTTTACCTCTTTCAAGATCTTACCTCTTTTCTTCAGATTGGGTTTATTTCTTAGCACAAAGATTCACAAGTCAAGTAGAAGAGTGTGCACTACTACAACAGATCTATGCACAAAGCTTCTATTTTCTTAAGTTCCTAGTAATCACAGTTTCAAGTCTCGACAACAGAACCATTTGTTGGCACAAGGGCATACCCATGGTTCAACGCTTCAACAACGCACAAACAATACCCTAACTACCGACCCTTTTGGAAACACTTGTGAAGTAGGCGAAGTATCACCTGAGGTAGAGGCAGGGGGGGTTATAGGACTCAGGTGTCTGTAACCGAGCTGAGACACATATGTGTGATTATAGCACTTCTATAGAGTACTTAGGAGCAATATGCATCAACCTATTAGTCTTACTCACATCACAGATCAAAACCTAAGTAGATATCGACATAGTAACAATGATAGCATATACATCACACTTAGAATCATAATTTATATCTAGCACATTCAATATAAATAAAGCACTAAGCATTCATAGATCTATCTATCATACATAACAATTAATGCACTAAGCTGATCCAGAGCATAAAAATCATAACACAAATCCAACCATCAACACATGATATACGTGGTTCACCCTAGTGTAGGGCTACATCCACCAACTGATTCTTCTTCTTTATTAGGCTTCAATCTCTTACATTCATTTTCTCCTGTGCACTAAGCCACAGAGCCAAGCTTGTCACCAGACAAGTGATCTTTGCACTAAGCACTAGATCCACCTTCCCAAAACTAGGTCAAGGCACAGAGCCAAGTCTTCTATCATAAACAGAGCCTTACATACACAGTCTGTTGCACTAAGCAACTCAAAACTACTTGCACTTAGCCTTGCAAGCTATCAACCTTCTCTAAGATTTCTACTTCTACCTTACAATTTTTACTTATTTGTACTTTTACATTTTCTTACAAAAGGCCTAATCATGGGTAAACCCATGGGCCAACATCTCATAACCCATTACAAAAACCCTAATGAACCCCTTGCTAGGTCCACAAATCAAGTGAGATCTCACGATCTCAACTTCACTTGGGCACTCCATCTTCGACTAGCTTGTTGATGTCCGAAAAGGTGGTCAAACTTGACCAATGTTTCCTCAAAACTTGGTCAAGGGCCAACACATTGACACAAGGGGAGCCTCAACATCCTCTTATGAAACATCCTCTGAGATGGCCATAAAAATATTTTGTTCCTTACACTTGTGTCCTGGAAAATATTTTGCAACACAATTATAACAAAGGCCTTTGAGTTGGCATTCATCCATTTCATCCCTAGTCAATGTATGGATATTTAGTGGAGTAGAAGGAGGAGGGGGAGTTACTGGTTTAGTGTGAGGAATAAAGGAGGGTTTTCAGTTTTGAGAAGAGACAAACTATTTTGATTCCTTAGCTCTTTTAGTAGTTCCCACCCAACTCTGAGGCTGAGCCATGAGGACATGAGCATGAATCTTATCCTCGAGGCCATTGATAAAACTTTCTCAGAAAAAATCAACAGACATTCCTTCTATCTGAAAATCAAGTCATTCAAAAGAAGCTATAAAGTCTTCCACTATGCCATATTGTTTCAACTTTGTCAAATGACCTAAATGGTTGGTGTCAGTGTCAAAGAGTTCATTAATCTCTTCCATAAAGTGTGTCCAAACCACATATCCTTGGAGGGAATTTTTTCTCCATTGCCACCATTGCCAGCGTTCTTGATCTAGATGGAGAACACCATACAAGAGTTTGGCCAACTCATCCGTAATGCCATACAAAGAGAAATAATGTTCCATTTGAGTTACCCAACCACTGGGATTTGATACATCAAATTTTTTCACATCCACACGCAGAAGGCATAGGTCACACTGAAAGTGATGCGACTGAAAATTCAGGGAATGAGAGGAATTTTACCTTCGGTATGCAAAGGTGGGTCAGATAAGAGAACATCTGCAGGGATATGCAGCTTGGTGTAGATCATCGTAGTGACAGATTCAATATGGGTAGTGATGTTTTGTTTGAGGTCTTGTTTGAGTTCCATGATTGAGGCGATGATGGAGGAATGCATCTTTTGATTGATAGTGGAAATATTGGCACTAATTTGTCACACTTCTTGTTGTGTTTCTGTGAAATTAGAGTGCAAGGTAGTGAAGCGAGCTTCCAAGTCTTTGCTACGGGTATGGGACATGATGATGAGGGAACATGAAAAGGGGCGGGTGGGGCCACACATAAAGTGGCTTATGGGTGAAGGGTATCACAACGATTAGGGCGATGAGTTGAATCCAATAGGGTAAAGCTCAAATAAGGTTGTTGGAAGGGGGTCGGGTCCACAATATTTTTTTTTTTTTTCTAAAAAATGATAAGTATTACCACGATAAGGATGAAGAGAGAAATCAAACATAATAGGTATCAAATAATGGTGCCAACAGGATCCAAAATTTATTTATTTATTTACTCCTATAGAGTTATACTCTGATATGAAGAATACTGCAGTGATGAAATGCCCAAATGATTAATAGGAAGAAATGTGTAGTAATTTCACAATTCGAATGCAGGAGACACAGTTGTGTCATAATAGATCTTGTCTGTTATGTTTTTGTTTCTGTCCCAAGGTTTAGGTATTAAAGGGTTATACATACAAGGTTTTTCCCTGTGCTATATATCTCTGATGTTCATCCAGGGTCCAATAGTAGTACTCAGCCCAATATCCCAAGGCACAAACTAAGGACTCTAGACCGTGACCTTATCCGTACTAATCGACTACCCAAGTACTAGAGAGTATCTTCATGAGTGTTGTTCTCAGTGGCACTATAGCAGTCAGGCGACCAATTGGTTTATCTATGGAGGGCTTCAAGAGATCTAGGCTGATATGTATACAGGTGTTTTCTGATGCACTACTAATCGAAGGGGTACCAACAGGGGCTACACGGGTGGCCAAAAGATGTTCTCTTAAGTACCACTTGTATTTCCTACATGTATGAATCACTGACCATGGGTTTATGTGCGTAACAAAATATATTTGTAGCTTAAAGATGCCATAATACGTCTCTACCTTGAAAAAAATTAACCCACAATTTTCTACTGAGGAAGGTGCTCTGATACCACTTGTAATATTCCAGATGTAAAAAAGTATGCAGAACATAAATAAATAGATAGAAATGGAATATGAACAACAATATAACCAGAACAACACCACAGTAATACCAAAATGATACCAGAATAATACCAGAAAGAGCACTTTCATTATTGACAGAAATGTTCACTTGCCTCTTCAAGGGGGAAACCTCCAGCAAAAAATATCTCTATTACAACAATATCGAAGACAAAAGTTCTCATACCCTCAACCCTTATTTATACTTAATATGTCTATCAAAAGAACCATCTAGAGGAAGATCCTTCTAGAATCAAAATCTTCTCTTAGGTCTTCTTACATTGGACTTATTCTTCCTTATTGCTAGGCCTTATTAATATTGACTTTTATTACATGGAAATATATTATTCTAGCTACGTGAGGGGTTAGGTCCCCAACAATTTTGTTGAAGTTTTAGTACTAAGTCCCAAGAGGATTTCCACCTTAGGGTTTAAGCCTTATTTTTCCTTATCATCTATTTCAATCTTCAAGGTATTCCATGCTAGACTCCATAATCCCTAAAATACAATGACACTAGTCTAAAGATATTCTTTTGGTGAAAATTGCACTTAGAATTAGTATTTTCTCTATCAAAGCAACCTTACTAACTTCTCTAACCATAAACTTAGTAAACTAATGATATTTATTTTTCTTGTTACAAAATTTTTATATATCCACTAATTTTACTCTAATTTGTTGCATCCATATTTGAAAAGTGGATTAAGACACTCAAAATTCACATCTAACAATTGGATATTATTGTACATGTTGAAGGCTTGTTTTATATGCTAAATTGATACATTTATGAGTACTTTTTCGTGTTGTTATTGTAAAACATTAATTGTTGTTATTTATTTATTTGCTACTGAAATTTGCAACAACCATTGAACCTATTGATTATCTAGTCTCTAAGAGGTCATTTACAAGTTACACAACTTGCTAATTTCCTATTTTATGTTTCAAATCATTTATTGTCTTGTACAAGTGAACCAATTACCTTGTTACCTCTCTTACTTCTCCTATACCTAGAGCTAACCTTCAGGTGACCAAGATATGGGGTTGTAGGCTTGACTAATCTTGTTATTTGATCCCTTGAGGTCACTAGGGAAGCCTCCCTTGTGGTGGACCTTCTTCCATCACTACAACAATGAAATTCTCTACTTAGGTGATAGTGGTAGAAACTTCCAATTGTTACACAAGAGTAGGATATTGTGGAGGGTTTTTCACATGTACAAATCCTATGATAACACATATGACACCTCACAGAGTATGGCTTAATGAATATAAGATATATAAAGGGGGATATATGTTCTCAGGGGATGACTCAAAAAATAAAATGGTTGGATAGGGAAGATTCTGACTGATACTGTAGGATGGGAGGATTATAACCCTTCTAGGTGTGTTACATATTTCTAGTTTGGAATGAAACCTGATATCTATTAGGAAGATGAGCAATGTAGGAATGCACACTCTATTTCAAAAGGATATGTGAAAAATGGTCAAGAGTACGATGGTATTAATGAAATGATTTTGGATTGGAATCCTATACAAGTTGTTAGGGAATGTCGACTAACCCTATACAAGGTGTTAGGGAATGCATACTCGACTAGATGAAACAAATTTTTTTTTCCTAAAGTTGACTTGACTTGACTCAAATCAACTCAAGTTAAGTCAATATAAAACAAGTCAAATGTTATTTGTCAACTTGACTTGACCATGTTATGGCACCAAAAGATGGGTTGGATTGATGAAAAAGTACTTTGAGACATGCACACCAAAGGTATGGTAGAAGGTTTTCCTTATTGTAGTTTGGAAGTCAATTTTTGTGAACATTGCAAATATGGAAAAAAATTTGGGTTAGGTTCCAATATGGAGCAAAACAGGAAAAAAGGATTTCAAAATTAATTCATGGTGATGTGTTCGGGCTTGTCCTAGTCCCTTCACTTGGTGGATCCTTGTATTATGTCTCCTTCATATATGATTTTTCCAGGAATACATGGATATATTTCCTGAGAAAGAAATAATAGGTTTTCGATAAATTCAAATATTTTAAATCTCCTGTGTAAAACTAGATAGATAAGAAGATCAAGGTGTTGAGAAATGACGATGGTGGTGAATTGTTTCAAAATTACATTGATAAGTTCTACAAGTAGTGGGGCATAACATGCCAAAATACACCACCATATAACCCACTAAAAAATGGAGTTGTTGAAAGAATGAATATGACATTTATGGATAAGGAGAGGAGCATGCTTAATGGTGCTAGGCTCAAACAATAATTCTAGGTAGAGGAAGTCGACACTGCAAAATATTTGGTAAATAGGTCTCATTCATTGGCACAACTTGCAAGTATATTGGAATACTGAGAGGGGGGGGTGAGTCATTATGAGAAATTTATACCACTTTTAACCATAATATATATTCTTTCACTTTATCAACAATGTTCAATAGTTTATAATCAATGTATCATCTCTGATTGGATTCAATATATCATGAGAATATGAACATAAGAACCATCGCATCAACAATATCACATCAAATACAAAGTACACCAATATTTATGTGGAAACCCAAATGGGATAAAACCATGAAATTATTTCTTATAAATATCAAGAATTCATTCATAGAAAGACCAACTTCAAAGTTCTCCAGTTGCAACTGGAAGGAGGCTACAACCCCCTATTATTAGGCTCCAACTTGAAGGAAGCTACAACTCTCTGAATTCTTTGGCTCCAACTAGAAGGAGGATACAACCCCTTGATTCTTAGGCTCCAACCTAAAGGAAGCTCCAACTCCCTTATTATCCAGATCCAACATGAAGGAGGCTATAACCCCCTTTCCTTGCCCCATCCTTCCACCCTGATGTATAAATGTAGACTAACTGTCACTACCAAAATCACTGTCATTGACATTGTGACTGTCAATGTCACTATCACTGTCAATGTCACATCAACCTATAACCTCTCATTGTATCATCCTTTGTGTATATGTTGTGTTTTATAGGCTAGTGAGCCAGTTATTATAATCTAAGAGGCTTATGTATTGAATTAGGCCAGATATCCTAGATGCCAAAGGCTAATGAGCCTATTTTTTTATATGTCTCATCATTAATATAAAATACATCGTTGCATGTAGACTAACCACGATAAAATAGTATGGGGGACTAAACTCCACTAGTTAGGGAAAGAAGGGGATAAAAGTTAAGGAAAAGGGATAAGCTAGGGAGATTAAGCCAAAAAGGAATATTATATTAATATTCTTTAAAGTATAAATTATGGATAATTATTTTATCCTACGTTCTGAGGATGGGGACAAGTGGGCCAACGTATCCCCAACATGACAACTTTCAAGTTCGGATCATGCATACATATAGTTTGGACTTAGTTCATTTTTCATTTATTCAAGCCATCATTATTCACTCACTCATTCATCTTTCCTACGTACCTTCCTGTACCTATATCCATACCAGAGATGATTTTAAGGATGGAAATTCATTTTAAAATGTAGAAACCTTGGCGAATCTTACTAATCCTTCATATGCCAACTATAAATGATTGGCGATATTTTTGTAAAAATATTCAAATTTCTAAGGATTTTATATAGTTTTTATAAAATTTTGGTGATTTTTAAGGTAAAATAATTTTATCCTATAGAATTTGGGCGAATCATTTTTAAAATAGCGAATATCGTTTTTGGAAAAACCATGGAAAATTAGCCCATGAGCGAAATTTAGCCCCTAAAATCATCCCTGATCCATACCTATACCCGTATATGTATCCGTACCTGCATATGTACCTTGTTAGTTGGGGAGCTAGACTGAAGAAGCAGGTTGTCAAGCTCGTAGGATATTGAAGAGGCAGGTTGTCAGGCCCATAAGCAATTTCTCTCTGGATGAGAGAATTGTTGGGAATTGATTTCCTGAAGGATCTAAATTGCAACTACAGGGTTGATATGAGACTTCATGTCTGACCTGTTGTTGAAGCCCTAGAGGGGAAGTGGGGAAACTGAGGGATTGTCGAGAAGAGAAGGGGCACACTTCCTGTGGTGGGACATGCATGTGGGGAATGAGGGACTGTAGGATGTTAGTTTGAGTTGGCACATGTGACAGAGTATTTCATGTTGTTTGAGATACAACAACCTGGTTAGGAATCTATTTACCTAGGTGGAGTTTAGTCCCATCTCAGGGGTGACCCACTGCTGAGAGTGATGAGCATTGTGGTCTAAGGATGGGAGGTTCATGGAAGGTCTGCACATAGTTGGTGATATTCTTACCAAGATAAGTGTCAATTGTGTGTTAAATTACATGCTGCACTACTATTTACATGTTTATTTTATGGGTTTATCCTATGTGTGGTTTATAACTATCCTTATATTTATGGGTATTTCCTTTATATGCTACATGTATATGTTACTACTATTTCCATATGAATTTGTGCATTTATAGAATGTATTTGTTTGTTTTGAGTTTTATTTATAAAGTTCTGCAAGAGTTGCATGTTGGGGATGTTACAATATGGTATTAGAACATGAAATATTTTCAGTGGCATGACCCGTCCTAGGTGGCCAGGTATGTTACAATATGGTATGAGAGATTCAATTTTGAACACTAATCTTGGATGGGTCAATCAAGTTGAGTTGAAGAAAAATTTCATAGAGAATTGATTTCGAAGTGGCCAAATTTTAAGTTACAGAGCATCCATGGTAAAAAATAGAAGCAATTGCGTGGAATTGGGAAAAAGGGCCAATTTTTGTTGTTAAATTCATGTGAAAATTGAGAAATTTTGCCAAGTGGTGAGATATTCTTGAGTTAATATCTATTCTAGAAAATTCAGGCATGGAATTGGTTGAATTTGAACTTATAGTGAAGCCATGATAGATGGAGTGAGATTAGTTGATTAAAATTCTCAATTCGTGAATTGAGTTTGGGAAAAATTCGTTCCAAAAATTTCAACCAACAACAATTTGTTCTTGCAGAGGTTGAATTATTGTTATTAGGGTGAAATTGAAAAAAAATCATATTTGCAGAATGTCTATGGTGAAAATTGGGAAAACGTTTGGCAAAAGCCCCAATTTCTGCAGTGCAATTCACGTGGAATTGATGCACATAAAAATGAATGTGTATCGGTGTGCGCACTAAAAATGCATGATGCACAGTGAAAAGCTTGTGATATGTGGAAAAATATTGGGGTGCAGGTGTGCACACTAAAATTTGGCGTCACATAGTGCAGAGTGGCATTGAGTGGAAAAATATTGACGTGCAGGTGATATTACGCAGAAAAACATTGGTGTGCCAATGCGCGTCCTAAAATTTGGCATTGCACAATGCAGAGTGACATTGCACGGAAAATATTGGCGTGTGGGTGTGCGCACTTAAAATTTGGCACTGCGCAGTGTAGAGTGGTAATGTGCAAAAAATATTGTGCACTGGTGTGCACACTTAATTATGGGCGATGCATGACGCAGAGTGGTAATGCATGGAAAATTTTGGCGCATGGGTGTGCACACTAAATTTATCACTAACTGGTGTGGATTGAGTGGCACATGTATAATAATGGTGCACACGGTGTGCACACACATAATAATGGCATGTGTGGTGTGCGTAGTATTGATAGAACGTAGAGGAATTTTGTTGGTGTGCACACAATGTGGGTATATGCTGTCGCGTGACAGTTTAGTTAATGGTGTGTACAGAGTACTGGTGCGTGGTGGGGGCATACTAAAATTTGGCATGGTGTAGCACGTAGAGTAAAATGCATGTGGAATATTAGCACGTGACACAAAAATTGTGTGCAACAAGTATCAGTGCATGAACCAAAATTGTGCACGGTGGATATTGGCATGCGATACAAAAGTAGTGTGCACAAGTTATCGACACGACAGAGAAGTGACCCACACTGGTTATAGGTGCACGAAACATGCCCTACCTTATGGTATTTATTTTCATGCTAAATATGGGTGTACATGTTCAAGTTTGTGCTTGCGAAGTCGTTTGGATGGTCTACAACAACATAAAAATAGTGAATTTCTACGACATTTTATATTGTTTGAAGATCATGTTTTTGCAGCATGTTTTTGAGTCCCTTAACAACGTTTTTAGCTACTCAAAAACCATGAGAATAGTAAAAAGGTACACCTTTCCTTTGCATCTCAAATGAAAGAACCCAGAGAGAGATTTCTATTGGTGTAAACCATTCATCAAACACATCCTTTATGAGGAAGTTACATGATAAACAATGGAGGGTAAATTTTAAGGCCCAACTAACTTCGAAGGGACATAAGTTTCTACTCCGAAATCAGATTGACGCGCAACAGTAGTCAATGGAAATATATTGAACAATAGAAGACATTCATAGAGATGAATTAAATTTTTGGTCATGTTAAGAATGTTTAATATGGAAAAGAAGTTACTTGTATCATTCCAGACCAAAAATACTAATTGGCCTAGAACTTCAACAGGTTGTAACTAGTAGCCCATAATCTAGAAAGAGGTGAAAATTGGACAGACTGTCCAAAATATGTACATGAAGAAACCAAATTGAGATCCTCTAAAAACTCTAATGGAGTAGGTGTAAAAATTCATAATTACAGTGTAGAATTGCACCAAGTTGAAGAGTGAACAAAAAAATTAATGGACAATTTTCAAATAACCATAACTTTCTGCTCAAGACTCAAAATTGAGAATGAAAGCAGGCATTGGAAAGGTATTGGACACTAGAATATAATTACTCACCCAGAAAATTGATATGGGAAATCAATTTTTCAAGAAATCAGAAGAAAGAATTATGATTTATTATTGAACCATAATGGTTCATATTTTTCATGAAATTGTTGAAATAGTTAGCCTGACAAAGTTTTGTTGGCTGCACATTTTGTAGAGTTAACAAAAAATAGATCAAATAAGGATCAACACAAAGTGTAGGAGGAATGGAATATGCACAATGGGATTACAACCAGGAAGATGATATTAGAGGGATGGATGTCCATACAGGCATTGAAGGAACAAACTCCAATGGACATGGATAAGGAAGGGAGGAAAACATCAATATGGTAGAGACCATTAAAAAATTGCAGAATAATGTCCAAATCCATAAAGTTGATAATGAAAGGATTATGAGAGCCAAGGATCAGTAGGAGGACTTCAACATGAATTTAATGCAGAGCTTGAACATAATAGAAAAGAAATTGGATAAGGAGAGTGGCTCAAGCAAATCAGGAAGTCACAAGTATCCTAATGAGAAAAGAAGAACCATAAGTGTTAGCAGACATCACCATCGCTTCTCGAGGCATTGTAATAAGAGAACACACAAAAACTCAAGTCCATCCCATGTCAGGAAGCATAATAGGTTTGGGGTGTATGACCTACGAGGATAAATGAAAAAAATCAAACCTCCTACATTTGATGGTGAACACAAGAAGGATGAAGATGCAGAGACATGGTTGTTGGGCATGAGGAAGTATTTTCAATTGCATAAATATTTTTCTCATGCAGAAGGAATAATTTCCATCTATCAACTCAAGGGAAAGTCATCCATGTGGTGGGGTCAACTTATGCAGGTGAATCACATTAAAAAGAAAAATGTTTCTTGGAGGTAATTCAAGAAGTATTTTGAAAATAAATACTTGACTAAGAGATACTATGACCAGAAAATGAAAGAGTTCTTTGAAATCAAGATGGTGAGTATGACCATAGATGAATATGAAAGAAGATTTTTAGAACTGTTGAAGTATGTTTCTTTCATCAAGGATGAGACATTTAATATTTAGAGGTATTTGAGTGGATTGTCATCATATATCAGTGACAAAATACAATATGATGATCCCAAAACATTGGAGGAGACCATAAGGTGAGCTAAATTCCTATATGATCAACAAAAATCAAGGCCAACTTTCCAAAATGCTTGGGAAGACAAAAAAAAATTCAAGATGGATCAGAGGAATAAGGGAACTAAGACACCATTGTTCATAAATGCACCTCAGGGACAAAAAATTTCCAGAGAACCCTGAATGATGGAGACAGGAGGTCAAAGACCAAGGCAACCACCTATTCAATGTTGGGGTTGTAAAGGAGATCATATGTTTATAGATTGTCCTCACAGAGGTGAAAATGTGAGGAATGTTCAAAATGTATAGCAAGATGAAGCAATGGAGGACATGGGCATAAATGTACCAAGGATCTATGCAGCCTGGACAACAAACACACAGAGTATCAGTCACATATGATTGAAGTAGAAGGTATGATCAACAACCAACCCATTAATATTTTAATTGATTCAAGAGCTAGTCATAGTTTAATAGATCCTAATATGGTGGAAATTTTTCATTTTCCAATAAGCAAGAATGGAAAATCTTGGTTGGTGCAGCTAGCTACTAGAGCCAAAAGAAAATTTAATGAGATGGTTAAGTCATGTCTTATGGACAAGAATGGACTGACCACCAGAGAAGATTTGAACATCTTTCCTTTAGGTTCCTATGACTGTCCAATTGGGATGGATTGGTTGGACCAACATCATGTTATCCTAGACTATCATAACAAGGAATTTACTTTCTTGGATGACGAAGGGAACCTAAGGACAATGCAAGGAATTCCCAGGGCAGTAACCATTAGAGAAATTTCAACATTGCAGCTAAAGAAATGTTACAAAAAAGGGTGTCAAATATTTGTATCACATATGGAAGAGACACGTAAAGATAAGGTGTCAAATATTGAAGTTTATGCAGTCCTAAAATATTTTGAAGATGTTTTTAAGGAAATACCAAGATTACAACCTAAAAGAGACATTGATTTCTCCATAAATCTAATGCCTGGAGAAGCTCTGGTATCCAAGACTCCATATAGAGTGAGTACACCAGAATTGAAGGAGTTGCAAATGAAACTGGAAGAGATCCTAAAAAGGGGGTATATAATCCTAAGTGTGTCACCTTGGGGTGCCCTAGTTTTATTTGTGAAGAAAAAGGATGGAGCATTGAGACTTTGCATTGAATTTAGGCAGTTGAACAAGGTAACTGTGAAGAATAAGTATCCTTTGCCAAGGATCAATGACCTCTTTGATCAGTTGAAAGATGCAAAAATATTCTCCAAGATTGATATCAACTTAGGTTATGATAAAGCAAGAATTAAAGAAGAAGAAATCAACAAGACTGCTTTCATAACAAGGTATGGTCATTATGAGTTCACAGTGGTGCCATTTGGATTATCAAATGCACCAGCTACCGTCATGTGTTTAATGAATAGTATTTTCAGAGAATACTTAGATAAATTTGTCATTGTATTTTTAGATGAAATTCTTATATATTCTAAGTAGAGCATGAACAACACTTGAGGATGGTATTACAATTATTAAGGGAGCATCATTTGTATGCCAAATTGAGCAAGTGCTCATTTATTAGAAGAAAATTCATTATTTGGGACATATCATTTCATAGGATGGGCTAGAAGTGGATCTTGAGAAGATAGAAGCCATTAGAGGATGGTCAACACCAAAGAATGTGATAGAGTTCAGATCATTCATGGTCCTTGCAAGCTACTATAGGATATTTATTGAAGGAGTCTCAAAGATTGCACACCCAATCACTTCCTTGCAAAAGAAGGGTGTGAAGTTTCAATGGACACTGGATTTTGAAAAGAGTTTCCAATACTTGAAGCAATTATTAATAAGTGCTCTATTACTAGATTGTATATCCAAATGAAGACTTGATTGTATGCACCGATGCATGTAAATAAGGACTTGGTGGAATCCTCAGACAAAATGGGTTTGTTGTATGTTATGAATCAAGGGAAGTTGAAGGAGCATGAAAAGCACTATGCCACTCATTATTTGGAGTTGGCTGCCATAGTGCATGCCTTGAGGAAGTGGAGACACTATCTCATGGGGAAAAGGTTTGAGCTGAGGACAGACCACAATGGTCTAAAATATTTATTTGATTAGCCAACTCTAAATACTAGGCAAAGCAGATGGTTAGAATTTCTTAGTGAATATGACTTTGATATAAATCATATCAAGGGGAAAGAGAACAAAGTGTCTGATGCACTCAATATATGAGTGCATGAGTTGCATGCTATAACCATTAGCAGGTACCAATCATATTTGAAAGACATAATTTTGGAGGCTGCAAAATCAAATTTGCAATATAAGGAATTAGTGGTAAAATTACAACAAGATATTTTGCAGCAGAAAATTGAAGACTATAAGCTAGAAAATGATGAAATTCTCATATACGGGGGCATAATTTATGTACCAAATTCCCATGAATTCAAAAATCTGATATTGAGAGAAATGCATAATGTACCTTATGATGGGCACCCAGGTTATCAGAAAACTATTACAGTTGTCATGGGCCAATATTATTGGTCAGGCATGAAGAAAGAAGTTGTTGATTTTATTGCCAAATGTTTGGAATGTCAAAAGGTAAAGGCTGAACATAGACACCCAACTAGTTTGCTACAACCATTACCCATTCCTAAGTGGAAATGGGAATTTGTAACAATGGATTTCATTATCAAACTACCCAGAACAAAAAAAGCAACATGATTCTATCATGGTAGTGGTGGATAAGCTTACTAAAGATGCCCATTTTATTCCAGTAAAGCTCACTCACAAGGAAACCAACATTGTTGATGTTTATATGAGAGAAATTGCTTGATTACATGGTATACCCAAGACAATTGTGTCTGACAGAGATCCAAAATTTACATCAAATTTTTGGAAAGAATTATTTAAGGGATTTGGAACAAATTTGAATTTTAGCACAACTTAACATCTAGAATCAGATGGAAAAATAGAGAGGGTGAATCAAGTGATTGATGATATGTTTAGGATGTATGTGATGGATAAAACATCAAAATGGGAAGACTACCTACACTTAGTAGAGTTTTCTTACAACAATGGGTACCAAGCATATCTAAAGATGAGCCCATTTGAGGCACTTTATGGCAGAAAGTGAAACACACCAATATGATGGGACAATCCAGTAGATAGACCAATAGTTGGGCCTAATTTACTCAGGGAAATGGAGGAGAAAATGTTGAAAATAAAACAAAATTTAAAGGTTTCCCAAGACATGCAGAAAATCTATGCTGATAAGGGCCGGACTCACAGGGAATTTAAATTGGGTGATCATGTATTCTTGAAAGTGAAGGCCAACAAAAGTTCACCTATGTTGGGAAACTATTCCAAGTTGGAAGCTAGATATTGTGGACCATTTGAAATCCTATAAAGGATTGGTCCAGTAGCTTATATGATTGCATTGCCTGCATCTATGTTTGTTCATAATGTATTCCATGTATCATTTCTAAAGAAATATATACCTGATGCTAATCATATAATTGAATGGAAAGTGATTCAGGTGGAGCAAGAAGGCACTATCCAAGTGCATCCGGTACACATTCTGGACCAAAAAATCAAACAGCTTTGGAATCGATCCATAGGGCTTGTAAATGTCCAATGGTGCTAGTACGTTCCCAAGGATGCTACTTGGGATCATGAAAATGCAATGCGCTCAGAATACCCGCATCTTTTTGAATATTTTGGAAATCTTGCTAATATGTGTACATAATGCACTGAGGATAGTAAATAAATAAGGGGAGGGAAATGTAATACCCCTAGGCTGAACCCAATTGTAAATGTAAATGTACTTAATTTGTTGATATGTTTGATATCATTTTTGTATGCACCTTCCATAGGATCGTGCACACATGTACTGCTCAATAAAATGATGAAGTGTGAGCATTCTAGGATACCGTGCACAACAAACTTAAGTGCGTACAATTTTGAGGCCAGGGAGCCTTTGTGTATATGTTGTGTTTTATAGGATGGTGAGCCAGTTATTATAAGCTAGGAGGATTATGTTTTGAATTAGGCTAGAGAGCCTAGATGCTAAAGTCCAGTAAGCCTATTTTCTTATATGTCTCATCATTAATATAAAACACATCATTGTGTGTAGACTGACCATGATAAAAGAGTATGGGGGACTAAACTCCACTAGTTAGGGAAATGGGGGGATAAAAGTTAAGGAAAAGGGATAAGGTAGGGAGCTTAAGCCAAAAAGGAATATTATGTTAATATTCCTTAAAGTATAAAGTATGGATAGTTATTTTATCCTAAGTTCTAAGGATGGGGACAAGTGGACCAAAGTAACTCCCAACATGACAAGTGTCAAGTTGGGAACATGCATACATATAGTTTGGACTTAGTTCATTTTTCATTCATTCAAGCCATCATCATTCACTTACTCATTCAACTATCCTCCATACCTTCCTGTACCTGTATCCTACTTGTACCCATATCTGTATTTATACCTGCATCTGTACCTATTTAGATTAGGAGCTGGAATGAAGAAGCGGGCTGTTAGGCCCGTGGTATATTAAAGAGGTGGGTTGTGAGGACCGTGATAAATTTCTCTCTAGGTGATAGAATTGTTGGGAATTTATTTCTTGAAGGTGATAAACTGTAGCTACAGGGCTCTGAGACTTCTTGTTCAACTTGTTGTTGAAGCTCTGGAAGGGAAGTGGAGCAGCCGAGGGACTGTTCAAAAGAGAAGGGGCACACTTCTTGAGGTGGGATAGGCATGTGGGGAATGAGGGAATGTAGGATGTTAGTTTGAGTTGGCACCTATGATAGAGTCTTTCCCATTGTCTGAGATACATCAACCTGGTTAGGAATCCCTTTACCCGGGTGGAGTGTAGTCCCAACTTGGGGGTGACCCACTAATAAGAGTGATGAGCAATGTGGTCTACGGCTGGGAGGTTCATGGAAGGTTTTCACGCATTTGGTGATATTATTACCAATATAAGTGTCAATTGTGTGTTAAATTACATGTTGCATTACTATTTACGTGTTTATTTTTATGGGTTTATCCTATGTGTGGTTTATAACTGTCTTTATATTTATGGGTATTTCCTGTCTATGATGCATGTATATGCTACTATTATTTCCATATGTATCTGTGCATTTACAAAATTCATTTGTCTATTTTTTGTTTTATATATAAAATTCCGCAAGATTTTCTATGTGTATATGTTTTAGTTTGCATACAGTTTGAATTTTTTTACATGGAATATCCCAGTTGGATGTTGGGGATATTACAATATGGTATCATAGCATGAAATATTTTTGGTGGAATGACCTAGCCTGGGTGGCCGGGTATGTTACAATATATGTGTTTCAACCAAGTACCAACCTATACCATGCACCATGCAACAACCTGTGCCACACTTGTACCATCAACCATATATCATACCATGTGCTACCCATGCATGTAAACCATGTATACAAACCATGTACATGAACACCATACCATGTGCCAATCCTATACCATACCAAGCATCAATCATATACCACAACCTGTACCAACTACATCAACCATACACCAACACCTGTACCAAACCATGCATTAACCATGCACCTCAACCTGTACTAAATCGTGCATCAACCATGCACCTCAACCTATACCATATGCCTCAACCATCAACCATGTATACCAAGTACCAATCATATACCATACCATGTACATCAACACCTGTACCATACCATGTACCATGTACCATATACCATACACCACATACCATGAAATTTGTCTTAACCATATACCATATGACTCTCAATCATGCCAAATGTACCACAAGATAAGCCTCAAGTATATGGCAATATCACAAATATCTTCCTATAACAATGAACCATAAAAACCATATACTAAGTACCAAGAGTATGTCTCAAGCATGTAACAATATCACCTCAACAATATGCAATAATGTACCATCGAGGGCCCCCAAGACATTCTTTAATAATGTGTCATACTATCCAAGATATAAGCCTTGAAAAAATACATAAAATACATACCTTTACTCATGAAAACATGAAGCATATCATCTTAGATCTTGTAGAAACTATGTTGTACCATCAAAACTTATTGAAACTCAACCAACAATTATTCTTGAAAGATTTTCCTTAGATTCACAACCTGTCCTCCTGCAGCTTGTGGATGTACGCGACCTGTCCTCCTCTAGCTCGTGTATGTATGTGACCTATCCTTATGCAACCCACCTATAACCTCAAAAAACTAGGTTTATCGATTTTCTGCAACTCTACAACTTTCTCTACTTTAGGTATTCACAACTTCATAAACATTCATCACAAACTAGACAAAATATCACAATACTTAGACCATAATATTCAAAAGATAGATATTCAATGTAAGTGTGTGTGTATAAATGAGAGACTCTTTGAGGTGTATTTATACTAATTCTAGGTAACCTCTTTCCTTATTTTAGGGGTTTCTTGTTACAACCACATTTCCCTTTGACCAAGACTTGTAACCAACTAGGGTCTTCTTTCCCATTCTTCGAGTCTTCCAACTTTACAAGGCCATATCTCCCTAACCGTGAGGAACCACGTGGAATTCCACAAATCACTAGAAATGGAATGATGTCGACTATCCCTCTATGATAGTATTACCTGCAATTTCATTGTCCTTCAGATCCATATTCCTTAATTAACTTTGGTTCCCATAACCACACCTCTAGGGATACATGTAGACTACATCAAATGTACCCAACTAACACATCATCAATATAGATCATACAAATGTCAATAAATTTTCCAACATATCTATACCTCGCCAAGGGTTGACATCAATCTCAAAGGTCACTCTCCAAGGGTTGACATCAATTCCAACCAACTCTCCAAAAATTCCCCCCTTTGGAATTGATGGAAACACCAATATTTATGGAAATACTTATACATGGAAACATTGATACTCATTCTCCCCCTGCGATCATCACTCCTCATCAATGTTTCCATCTCTCCACTTTTGACATCAATCACAAAGGGAATCTCCCCTTGGGATTGCTCCCCTTTTTTCATGCATCTGTTCTTTCTCTTCATCTTTGACCAAAGGTTAACTCGCCCTATCGATATGTCTTGTCTTGATATTGTACTGTTATGATAAATCATGGGTAAAATAAAATCTCCCCCTGTGGGTATGTCTCCCCCTAACTGAATGTTACTGATCTTACTCTCTCTCTCTGATGATTTCCCTTCTCTTCGAGATGTAGATCTACTTGTAAAATTTTTCCTTTCCTCTCTTCCAATACTGCTTATTTTCCATCTGTGCTTCCTCTTGAAATTCATTGACATATATAAAAAAAATCATTCATTATTTGATTTCTTCAATCACTTGTCATTTTCACTTGACCATGTTCAAGATTTTTTTTTTTCTGGTGATATAGCTTTTAGTAAAAATTTATCTTTCATTGTTCTATTGTGCCTTTCACTACTTGCATTTTTTTGACCAATTGATTCCATTGATCAAAATTATAAATACAACGCTATGCATCATTTTTGAACCATGTTCTTTGTACCCACTAAACATCTCATGAATCCATCTCTTTCCATGTGTAAAAAAATGTTCATAACCCTGCTACTCAAATATCCACAATGTTCACCCATATGTCACTGAACTATCATGAAGGATTTACCTGAATATGATTCAATTGATCATCACAGGTTCTTGTTTATCACATTGAATAAAATACATCCCCTGATCTGATCTATCTTCTCATCAAATTCTTCATGTCTGGAACAACCTATACTAAATATATCCCTTCCTAAATAAATATGTGCAATAGAATCATAAACGTTTGTCTTCCAATTGATACCTGTGTGGGAACACTACTTCTCAATTGATCAATCTATTACTTTGTACTTATGATATCTGATTACTATGAATTTGTCTCTATAACCACTGCTCAAAATATGGTTCTTTGATTTGTAGTATGGATTCCCCCTTTTCAACATACATATTTACTGGGAGTATCGAAGATGGATGGCTTAGAAAATAACTTCTCTGATGCAGAGTAATATTCCTCTTCATTTGTAGACTCATCATCTCTATGAACTTTGACTTCTTCCTTTCTGCATGTGGATTGATCTCGCACTACAATTCCTAAAAGTACAATATCTTGAACCTGATATCTATTCACCTTCTCTTCTTTTCTTTCTCGTACTACTGCAAATCCTATGATATTTTGGATATGGTATTTATTCACGTGTTCTTCTTGTTTTTCTTTTCTTCTCCAAACCTTCCTATATCTAGCATCTTTCTTTTTCCCTGTAGATTTGTCTTCATCTCATACTATTTACAATCCTGAGAGTGTGACTTATGGGCATTCTTCATTCATTTGATATCCATTTTCATGTCCTTGTTTTCTTTTCCAAATCTTCTTATATCTGATATAATTTTTATTTCTCAAATATGTATCCATCATGCTTCTACAATCATGAGCTATGTGTCCATAGTTATGGCACTTGTAACATTCAGTGTCATGTGAGGCCACATAATATTTTCTTGTTTGAACATTGCTTTCATAAGACCTATTGTTGTATTTTTTGTGTTGACACGGGTTCTACTTTAGGTTTCCAAAAAAACCCTACAAACCATTGGCCCTTCTGGAGACTGGAAGGAAACATTGTGCACAATGAAGTCTCACTCGAGATGGCTTATGGTTGACTCCAAGACCCAAAAGTCTGCAATCGTGGAAGGGAGGTTGTTGTGGGGATGTCAGACATTCTTTCTACCTCCAGATACATCATATCTAACATTATAATTCAACATTATAACCATATATACCATTCTGTATACATGCTGTGTATGTTTCATCACTTGGGTGAGAAAAACAAGGGCAGTTACAAGTCTAGTTGGCCTTGCTAGACATGGCAGAGGTTAGTGCATGAGTTATATAATCTAAGAACATGAAATAAACAAGAAAATAAACTAAAAACAACTAAGGAAATAAAACTATAATGCATAAGAAAGTTTGAACCAAAATCAATCAACCAAATGACCAAGATTATGCCACCAATGGATAACTATATTAGTTGGCAAAACACCGTAGAGAAAGGAGGACTTATGGATCCCCTCTTCCTCCTTGGGAGGGCTTTTGAGTTTCCTATTGGAGAGATTTTTTTAAAATGATAAAATAGAAAGAAAATGGTGAAGAAATTGAATCCTATTCCCTCAAGGTGTGAGTGGAATGGCCTATTAGAATGTTGCTAGAATGCTCCAAGAAGAAAAGAGGATTCTTGAAGGAGGATTGAGGCATCATAACAATACTATGAGATTATTGAATTATTAGTGCACCCATGGCCTCCATTTATAGGATGTTAAGGTCCTAACCCGCACATAGGTAGATCAATGTATTCAGATGTAATAAAGGTCAATATTAATAAGGCCTTTCAATAAAATAGAATAAGGCGGATGTAAGAGGACCTAATAGAAGCTTCCACTTCTAGAAGGATCTTCCTCTAGATGCTTCTCTTAATAAACATATTTAGTATAAATAAGAGGTGAGGGTATGAGAAACCT
>JASDQU010502956.1:6944-37445 GCA_032191745.1 Picea mariana | reverse complement strand
GGGGGGTCCGGAATCACATGAGAGTTGTTGATCTGAACACTTAAATCCTGACCGCTCGAAATATGCGTGCCCAATTCCGGACCCCCCCCCTCCCGTATTAAACATAGAAAGGAAAGGGGGGTCCGGAATCGCATGAGAGCCATTGATCTAAACACTTTAATCCTGACCGCTCGAAAGATGCACGCCCAATTCTGAACCCCCCCCTCCGCTTAAATATAGAATGGAAAGGGGGCTCCGAAATCGAATCCAGACCGTAGATCTGAGAGAACAAATACTGACTGTCTAGATTTTCTCACTGCATATCCAATGGCGCAGATGAATCTGAACAAGATCAGAGGGCTACTGATGCACGACGTAGTAAGACTGCCAGAAACCATTGATGATGTCTGCCAGAGAAGTCGAAGAGATCGCTCTGTGATCGCCAGAGGAGATGAAGAGTCTACAAGCTCTGTCCGATGAAGGAAGACTATTCTTAGAAGGGATTGACAGATGGATGGGCATTAAGGCCTGTAACTGAAACAGAGAAAGTGAGTTTGATTGTCACAGAGAAGACGAAGAGTCTCAACTGCCAAAGAGACTGAGGAATCTCAACATAACATCCAGTAATGCTGAACACGTGGGAAAACGGCAAGAGAAGATGAAGAGTCACAATGATAATCATACAGAACAATCAAGAGGTGGAGGATAACGGTGCAGAGTCAGCATGTAGAGGCATTGCGAACACTGCATGCACAAGGTGCACAGAAGCTATAAATACACGGTACAGAGAAGAGATTAGTTGTTGTTGCTGCTGGGATTTGCGGTTGCTATTGGCCATTGTTGTTGATGTTGGAGTTGGCTATGAATGTTCTGGGTGAAGGTGATTCATGTGTGAAGTAGGAGGAGAAGTGCAGCAGCTGAAGAGCACAGAAGAGGAACTGTGCCGTGAAGGGACACGGTGCACTGAGGATAAATCGCAGAAGAACAGACAGTACAAGTGAGATGTGTAGAAAGGCAGTGTGGCAGAAGGAGAACAACGAGATGCAGTAGAATAGTGATAAGTCGGGTAAGCCATTGTTGAACATTATATCACTATAGCAAGTTTCAGATTCAAAGATTTATATTTCAGGGTGGTTGGGAGGTGCTAGGGAGGACAGTTGTCCTCAGAGGTTCAAGTGGTTTCTTGAACACAGGGAGTTGGTGCTTCCTTCTAGTTGGTGCTAGAGAAACCAGGGAGTTGGTGCTTCCTTCTAGTTGGTGCTAGAAAAACTAGGGAGTCGATGCTTCCTTCTAGTTGGTGCTAGAGAAAACAGAGAGTTGGTGCTCTCAACAAGTTGTAGCTTTCTAAACAGAGGTTGTAGCCTCATTATGAGTTGGTGCTCATATGTATGATAATGTAAAGAATGTAATTATTACGTATCATATAAAGAAAAAAGAGGTTTTTACCCTGTATGGGTTTCCTTGGAAAATATTTGTCTCTGTGTTTCTCATATATGTGACTGATGTTGAATGTGCCTGTGTTTATTTCTCTGCATTATTGTGATCATCATTCAGTGTTTCTGCAAAGAGTTTTTAAAAGAAGCATAATTGTTTAATCATGGTAACAACTAATTCACCCCCCCCTCTTAGTTGTCCAACAGCGCTAGCCCTTTTTGAGCGAATTTTGGACTGTTGAGGAAAATCAGGGAAGAATCCCCCTCATCTCTGGAGTTGGTTGGATTTGGATCTGAGGTTAAGGCTCGATCTTAGGGAAGATCCACAACTGAAGGAGAAGGATCCTCAACCTATCCCAAAAATCTCTTAAGTGTTTAGGCCTCTCCAAGCCTATATAAGGAAGCCTCCTCATGGTGAAAAGAGGAGACATTGAAGGCATCAAACTTATGATCTCATAAGGGAGATAACCAATAAATCATATTCATTTTGATGGTGGATTATTTGAGCAAGGGGCTAGACAAAGAGATCTCGGTGAAGTTGTTGCATCTACATCCATGGTTATAAGCACTTTGCTTTATTTTCATTAATATAAATATGTGCTTGGCCTTTCCTTTAAGTTTTTGTATGTTTCATGAACTTTTTTATTTTGATAGATCTATTATGAATCTAATCATGGTAGAATAGGAAGTATGTTTCATTGTTGCTACTCATTGTATTGCAGGACCTTCTGAAGAACTTGGAGATCAATATCAACCTGGATCGAGCAAGGAAAAACGTCAGTAAATGTATTTATCTTTATTTATTCTTCTTCCTTGAATAGTTTATCTTCATGAAAAGGAATGTCAGTGTCCACATTATCACCTTTCTATCTTGGTTATAGGGGTCTAGTATCCAAGAGGAAATCCACTTGTTCGCGGGGAGATTTTCCTGTAACAGAAATTGGCTACTCCACTGGGGAAGGACTCCTATTTTTATTTCCTTGGTTTTTCCCTACCCTTTTTACCACCTTTCATATTAATTTTACTATTTTTTCATCATCCATTATCCTTCTCCTACCTTCACTAGCAATTTCACCAATTTTCATGCATTCTAATTGAGTTTTTGCATGGTTTTTGGCTCTTTTCTGAGTTTCTGGGAGGACCAAATCCCCCCTATAGGCCATACTAGGGCACCAGTTCTCCCCTACAGTGTCTTAGGGAGAATTTCAACACTCTTTGCACCCTTCTAGGGGAGTTCTAGTCTCTTTTTTTAGAGTTTTTTCCTTCTTTTTCTCAGTCTTTTGCAGCCTGTTTTGCAGAGCTCTTTACCCAGAGTTTGTGGTTGGTTTGTGAAGTTGTTTGGATTTGGTTTTACCAGTTTTTTATGCTTATCACTACCTCTTGTCTTGATTGGATCTTGAAAACTTTTTCAGAAATGTGAAATTTCCTTTTCTAGCTGCGTTTTTGATAGGACAGGTTTGAGTGATTTCTCTTTATCCCTATCATTTCTTGGATTTTTCCCTGCATCTTATTGTATTCCTTTAATGCTTGATTGGTTGTAGAATCCTTGATGGTTTTCTTTCTTGTTAGAACAAGTTTCTTCTTGTTTTCTTTCATACCTCACTGCCTTGAGTGCATGCTTTGTTCGTAGCCCTTTTGCTTTGTGTCTTTTGCATCTACATAAGACTCTTTCTCCTGATTGAAAGTAATGGAGCATTGCAGGTTTTGTATTTACTTTCTATATACATCATAATCAAACAAAGAATATAAATGCATTTTTTATCTTGGGTAGTGAAACTAGCTTGCATTTGAAGTAGCGTAATTTCATGGTTTTTGGCGTTTTTTGGGACATTATGCATCTGTAATGATGAATGTTTTCTCCTTCTCGTGGAATAGCTTTCATAGAAATGAAAATATTGCACCTTCATCTCTTTGCATAGCTTTTGAGTCAATCAAAACGCCATATTGTCCATGCCCTTTTCCTTTTGAGTAACAACAACCTTAAAAATAGAGCTAAACTAAAAATTGATTAGACATTTTTATATTTTATGGTAGCAAACCTACATCAGATTAGTTGTAAGGATTTGGAATAGGTGTGAAAGATAAATTTCAAAATATGCAAAAAAACATATAATATTGTGTTAGGGAGCAGTGAAATCCAATTGCTACATTTTATCCTAGGAAGCCCTTCTCACACAAAGGTCAAACCTAAGGTCGCATTAAGACTCGTAGAGTTACTCACCCTGCTTTGTTGGTCTTGGTGTAGATATTGCGCATATTATGGGGGTCTCTTGAAGGTATACCCACAATGATGAGTGGAATCTTTTGAAGTTGATTTCAGGCCAAATGCCCTGCCCTTGTGCGTGGATCAAACTGTCGATTGTTTCCCTAGGAATCACTATTGTAGTTGGTAACCTTAGTGGCCTATCTCTTTAGGGTCTTTACACAAGGTGAATGTGGAGGGGAAAGTATTCATGGTACCTGGAATCGAAATTGGCCAAACTCACTTGGGCTCCTTGGAGGGTATACTCACAATTATGTGTGGGATCTTGCACCAAGGCATAAGTCCATTAAGCAGGTTGTCAACGTAACTTTTCCACCCTCTCTATCTCATCCCCTTCTTACTTTGTTCTTGCGACATTGGATTTCATCACCAACTAGTGTGCTCATTATGGGAAGGTTTTGTTTGCCTATTTTCTTACTAGATTTTTAGCGTGTGTTGTTTGTTCTCCCTAGCAGAATCTAGGTTGGATCTTTATTTTTTATGGTGTCAGTTCCCAGAATGACCAATGAAGGAACCCCTTTGTCAAGGGAAACCTTTGTTTTTCCTTCTTATGGAAACGTTGGTCCTACTTAATGTTAGCACTAGGAGTCACCTTCAGATTGCATGGAAGGTAAGCCTAGTACCCATCAAGTTATAAGTGAATGTAAGGGTGTTTAAAGGGTCAAATGGAAAAGGAATCAAATGATAATGTTTTAACTCAGATAATAGGGCTATCATGTACCATCAATTAAGGTCTTGGCTAACTTCAATCGGTAGTTTGGGAGTAAGTATGAATAGAGGGAAGACTTGAATGAGAGAAGTGTAGGGGCTGTTGTAAACATCAAGTTCTCAAAATCCTAAGAAGGAAAGTTTCTTAACACAATATCTTCTTGAACTGAGAAACAAAGATAATTAAAAATCATGATAACATAATGATCAAACATCCATCATAACATCACCATAATCATTCATGTGAATCATTCAAAGCATGAATATTTAGCATCAAAAGAAAATAAGCTGAATGAGAACCTGATTTCTATTAGTCAAAAAGTCTTAAGTCCATAGATCACAGTTACTTCATCAAAATATTACAGTATAAGGGATACTTGCTCAACCATATGGACCTAATAAATAAATTTTTCTATCTATTTATAACAAAAAGGGATACAACAGCTGGAGATACGAGCTAGCCTCCTTTCCTTGAAAAACTCTAAACATTTATTTGCTCTAACAACTTATCTAACCACCTATGCTATAAAACAGGAAAATGTTAGTGACTAATCCAACTGAACTTCAAATTGAATTGATTCTCTTTTGCTTCGCAGCTCCTTGTTTTCCATGTGTCTTTCAAAGCATGTGTTTCTCTTCATGATGCCAGTTGTTGTTTCTACAACCTTCTCCATCATCAATTTATCCAAAAGTTGCTAGCTTGGTCCTCCTAGATCCCTAGTATTTTTTGGCAACTTCCTTGGGTAGCAAATCTGGGTAGTGCACTACAAGGAGAAAAGGTAGAGCTTGTAGGTAGTGCCATTGTGTTGCATATGCATGAAAAATTTTATCCTCTATACAATATTCGGTAGCACCTCTATGCTGCGTATGTGTACAGACTCTGCTCTCTGTGCAATATTAGGTAGCGCAGTTAGGTAGCACCACTGTGTTGCATCTGTATGGAAATTATGTTCTCTACCAAATATTAGGTAGCGCATGTAGGTAGTGCTACTTATGCTGTGTATGCGTGAAGATTTAGGTAGCATTGCCAAAATGCAGTGTCTTCCATATTGAACATGTGCAGAACAATTGGTGGTCTTTCATGATGACAAAATCATTTTAATTAGGTGCCTTGACCATACAATAGGTAGTTCCCTTTACCATTGGGGAAGCTAGCACTTAGAAAAAACCCAAAACTCTGATAGTTAATGCTTAGAAGCATGTCTATATGGCAGAGGAAATATTTGAATTTAGTTAACCCTCCCAAAAAGGAACCATCCTAAAAAATGGGGCTTACCTTTTACCAGTTATTTTGTCATTTTGACACTTAACCTCACATTCTTTCTGGTAGAGAGAGGATCTTCAATTGACACAACAAACTTCTTCTTCTTAGCATTGACAGGATTCTTTAGTGTAGCAGTGCTCTCCTTAGTTGCTTGTTTGTCATATTCAATGGAATCTTCAACCAACACCTGTAAATTTCTTTGGGCTACCTCATCTTGAAAGTGCTTCAGATCTTCGTTTAGCCTCCTATTCTAAGATTGAAAGCCTTTGTTTTGCCTGTAAATATCCTTTAACTGTCTATGAAGGGGTTGTACCTTTCTTTTTGCAAACCTTTCCAAGTCAAGGGTGTGATTGTATCCATCCATGAGCTCTTTCATCTGAGCCAAGTTGACCTTATCTTCTTCTTTAATACTAGTTATTTCTTTTCTTGCATCTCTAAGATGCTTGATAAGACTTTTGTACGTATGACTGTTAGGAGGAACAATGGCATGCACAGTCTCACTAGGATTTTTCTCAGACTCCTCTTCCTCCTACATGGGAAGTGTCTTGTCTACCTCATCAAGTTCCTTGATGGATTTACTTTTATTCTTATCTCTTAGCACAGGGGTTTCATATTTTCTTTCAACATGCTTCTCAATGACTTTCTCAAAGGTTTCATCTTTCCTCTCCAAAGGTCTTTTATTACTTTTACCCTTCTTCTTTTGAATAGGAGTTTCTGGTAAATAATTCTCTTTGAAAACCTCCTTAGGAATTGATGACCTTGTGAAAGGTATTTTACTCTTGATTTTGACTGCTGGAGGAGAAGAGGGAAAGAGAAGCTTCTTCCCTCTCTTGTATGTATCTTTGGTAGAAGAAGGAATCTCTTCTAACCCTGGTGGAGGAGGTGGTGAAAAATATCTGTGTGGAGAAGGACAAACTTCCTCCTCAGCTTTTGTGACATGCTTGTTGATCTCTAAAACTTGAAAAGGGGCTCTGCCCTTTCTCTTCCTACTAGTCCCTTCTTTAGAAGTACTGATGGGTGAAAAAGGACTTGACTTCTGTTATTGAGGAGTTGGTGCTAGATCCAACTTGAAATGAGAAGTAACAAAAAAATGCTCCCATGAAATCTCTTTCTTACCCAATTCCTCAGAGACCACCATTCTGATTAATCCAGAGTGGAAAAGGATAGAATCCACATCCTTGGATTTGGCTTGTATCATGTCTAACATTTTACCCAAACTCCTCAACAAGTAATAGGGAATATTTATCTCAACCTTACTAGTAAAATAAAGCAACAACCTTATATGGTACTGGTACAATATGTTAAATCTCCCTTCACAAGTAAAATATATCTATATGATCTTCAATAATTTGTCAAATTGTTCAATCAACTGAATCCTTGGAATCCTTTTGGAAAAATAAATGGCTTGATATTCAAGTTTAAAAAGATCTTTTGCATAGGCTTAACTTAAAGACATGGCTCTGAACCACTTTTCACTTGTAATGGGGATCCTTGTTGCATCTGAGATAGAGGCTTCAGTCACCTCAAACTCCAAATCCCCAACCTTGATTTTCCTACCATCAAACTACAATGCAAACTATCTTGCTACCTCTAGATGGCCTCTCTGCATGTTCTGACAAAAAGAGAGGCACCCTACTTTTTTAAAGGCCTCTCTTGATATGGGTTTTGTATCAAAAATATGCATGTCCACCAGTTTTGTCCTGACCACCTTGCCGCATTTGTGTGTCTTCCTTGATTGAGGAGTCTCCATGGCTCAAAATGAGGGTTTTTAAGAGGCTTAAGGGATGGTAATGACTAGGAAGGCTTTGAATTGGGCTTCAAATATATAAGGCTGACCCTTTTAGATAGACTGATGCTAGAAGGCAACTTTAGGAATTACACCCTTAGGCTTGTATAGGTATTTTGGAGTGTAAACAGTGAGAGAATAATCCAAAATTGGCCCTTTGCAATTGAGTGAAAACACTAAACTCCAAGATGAAAGGAAGCAAGGAAGGTAGAGAGGGTTTAGGCAGCGCCTCTAGGTAGCACAATGCATATGTAGAGGATAGGCTATTTACAGGCTTGCGATCTGAATGACTGAGGCAGGCGAAAATAAACTAACTTAGATGCAAGAAATGCAGATACAGGTCTGGAAAATAAAGGAGACAAGGCTATCATGCAAATACGAGCCCCTTATGACTATGAAAACTTGGCCAACCAAAACCCGAGCGCAAATATCTTGTGAAAATTAATATGTAGAGGGGGGAAAACATGAGATACCTGTGGAGTAGATACCTACTGGAATATTCAATGAAATATTAGGATGATATTGCGAACACTTCATCCCTCGAACCCACTTCAGTATCAAGCTTGGTTGGCTTGTTGTCACCTGATCAAAACTTGTGAATTTACGCAACGCATCACTGTTGAGCCTTTCAAAAGTATAAACTATTACCAAGGCTTGTAAATGAAATATATAGTAAGAATATTTAACTAACTGTTGGCACTGAAGACAAGGGACGTGACATCAGTCATGGAAATCATGACTTGAGGTGGAAGTATGATGAACTAAATAGGCACTACGGAACTGCTTGATGAGTAGGCAATGTTTCCAATTCAAAAAATGATTAGATAGGTAAGAGAGGACGTTGAGGTATGCCTATGAGGTCATGAATGAGGAGAGAGGAGTGTTACATCATTCTAATCATGGGAGGGATCGACCTAGGGACAAGTCATGGAAGAGACCAAAAAATAATCCATGAGCTAAAAAAAATAGTTCAAGGATCAAAAATCAATTTGAGGATCAAACTAGAGCTAAGACTAAAAAATATTAATCATGTAAGGGGTCCTACCAAACATACATTTTAAAGGGATGAGACTTTAAAAGAAAATTTAAAATCTAAGTCTTAAAAAAGGATTTAAAATAAACTAAAAGACTGAACGCAATTTAGTGTGATAACACTTACATCGCTACTTTGATCCTTCCAGGTCTCACAATTGGGTTACCGTTCTGGTTGTTTTCCACTCCGGTGATATCGAATGCAAGTGATTCAAATGTAAGCACACCACCCACACATCAACCTCATGTCGAACTTTCTCCTTCTTCACCCATCAGGACTCCTTCCATTTCTCCTTCTTCACCTAGTGAAAGCTCTAAAGCAAGTAGGCAGGTTGATAAGAAGAATAATAAACGAAAAGAGAATAAGCAGAACCAGAAAAGGACCAAACCTCCAACTACATCAGATGTTGAATCCAAGCAACCATGTACTGTTGATCATACTGGGAGTGTTGATGAGGTCAACAATATTAAAACAAAGAATATGAAACCCAAATTCCCTTGCAGTCTTTGTAAGGGTGACCACTTTCTGATGGATTTCCCTGGTCTTCCCAAGGTCTTAGAAATGTGGTCCTTCACATCACCTACCTCTGCGAGACATGCTGGTGACACCCCATCAACTAGTGACATTAAGGTTGGTAAGAAGAAGAATACTATCAAATTTCCTTGTATTTTATGTGAAGGTGGTCAATATTCTCACCTTTGTCCTCGTATGGATGAGGCTTCTTCTCTTTTGGAAAAACTTCAACTTCCAATTGGTTATCGTAATATTTCCCCCAACCCAGCGTTAGTTGATGGAATGGTCAATCTAGTTCCATCCCCAGTCAGTTTGGCTGATCAGGTGGTCAATCTAGTTTCATCCTCAGTTGAACCACTAACCAAAGTAGTTGATCCAGTTTCGTCATCGATCAACCCCACATTTTATGTGAAAAGTGAAACTAGAGTGACTACTCCAGTCCCATTATTGGTCACTCCCACCCTTCATCTGAAGAGTGCCAATGTGGTCAATCCCACTCCTCCTCTGATGAGTGCCAACATGGTTTCTCTAGTCCCTTCATCGGTCATTCTAGTTGATCATGTCATTAATCTGGTCACGTACTTAGTTGAACCTATTGACAAAGTGGTTGATCCAATCCCATCTTCGATCGATCTCGCTCTCCTGTTAGAGAGTGCAACCCAAGCGATGGATCTGTTTCCACCTGTCGACCCCATTCTCCCCTTGGAGAATGAAACCTAAGTGGTCGATTTGATGTTGTTATCAATTGATCCTACTCTACCACTAGAGAGTAAGCCCGATTATGCCCACATTTTTCTCGTTGATACATAATATACCGTGATGGGGGGAATTCTTCCCTCTCCTACGAAACCCCCTCCAAGTAATGAGGTGATCCTTTTTTATTGCGGTGTGCTAACTAGACCTCGTCTTCCCTCTCACATTCCCTTCAATATTACAGTACAGGTTTGTGGTCGGGACATTCCTCATGCGCTGATAGATGAAGGTTCGTCCGTTAGTATTTTTTCTTCTATTGCTTGGAAAGCTTTGGGTTATCCTCAGCTTGTGCTGGTTAACTAGACTCTGTTCATTTTTAACAGAAGAACCAGTCACCCTTTAGGATCACTTCCTCAGTTTCCTGTAGATTTGGGAGGGAAAACTGTCTTTATTGATGTTATGGTAGTCCATGGCCCCTTGGATTTTGATTTAATCCTTGGGTGATATTATGTCTATGCCATGAAATCTATTGTGTCCACTCTCTTTCATGTGATATCTTTCCCTCACTATGGAAGAATGGTAACTATTGATCAACTTTCGTTCGTTGGCCCTGACTTGACCATCAACCCAATGACCTCCCTAAATGGGTCTCATATGCAGTCGGTATCACCCCTTCCACAAGTCAATTATGTGGTGTTGTCTCCCATGACTTTAACTTCTGATGACTTACATGTGGTAGTTGACATGGTGATCTCTTAGGTAGGGCTATTGGAGCCTGATCTCCTTACCCCTATCGCGGCCCCCGACATGTGTTCCTTCCAGAGCATTGTTCTTCCATCCAGTGAATATCTCTTGGAATCCATGACCGAGTTTTTTCCCTTGACATGGTTTCCTTCTAGAGAATTATCCTCTTGGAAACCATGATCAAGAAGAGGTCATGAGAATATTTTTCCTCTCTGTGGAAAGATCATTAAAAAATGAAATAGAGGTCATGAGCATAGTTTTTTCTCTCTATAGAAAGATCGTTAAAAAATTAAACTGGAATTTGGGGATTGAACCCGAATCCCTGAGCATAGTTCTTTTTCTGTGTCAAGCTCGTTAAAAAATGAAACAATCACCTCTCATACCAAGTCGATTCTTTTGTTAGGTCTCATATTTGAACCTTCTTTTCATCCACCTGAATCCTTTTTCTCCATCTATTACAAAAATTGGTGACAGCCTCAAAGTTAGTGAATGAATTGAACCTTGGGAGGCATGTCTTCAGCCTTTGATGATCATTCTGGAGTTGTGCCACTAGATTTTCAAGCTAGGGGCAGAGTACCAACCATCCATGTGTATCCCTAAATTTGGAAATTACGTTGGGAATTCACAAGCATACATTTAATTTTGTTTCAATCTTATGTAAACATGAAACCAATACCAAGCTTAGTCTTTGTTCTTTCTCATGCTCATAAATACATGAGAATGTAACTAGGTAGACTTTTATCACTTTTTCTGATTTGTAAAGGTTATATGAAAAAGGAACCCCCTAGAGTCTCCTTTAAGCTCTTTTCAGACTCTCTAAACATGAAAAGATTGTCGAGTGATCTTTCTTCCTTTCCCACTCATTAAAAGGTTTGAAAGGGCATCTTTTGAGTGATAATTTATCTCTTTTTCGGCCTCGCGAGACTAACATTACGAAAAAGGACCACAATGGAGTCACCTTTAAGTTCTTTTCAGACTCTCTAAACATGAAAAATCACCGAGTTTACCTTCTGTAGACTTGTTAAACAATCATACATTGAAGGACTCATATGGGACCGAACCCTTACTTCTTCTAGTTTGTTAAACAATGGAAGAGGGACTTACTCAAGGTGAGTTATATCGAGTGTGTTACCCTCCTCAATCTCATTAAAATAAAAAGAGGTACTCGTTGATCTAGATGGGGGGGAAATTTGAAGGAAAAAAGGCAAGTAGTTTTTGAAAACATTACAAGTCACTCTTATGGTCGCCCTTGAACACGACACTTTGTCTTTGCACAGATTTTAATCTGTTGAGCCTCTACACTAAACCAATCCTCTAAGTTTCTTTACTCTTTTGGGTCACCTGACGAATGTCATAGTGTCCATTGCATCATCATGTGTTTGTCCATGTCATGTTTCTGTTGTTGTGCATCAGTCTTAAAGGGAAGTATATGCCTCGAGAGTCAACCATCACAAATTTCCTGTTTCAATACCTATGTCAGTCCATGTTATTTTGATCCACCAATTACATCTCTGTGTTAGTTTCATATCATTGATGAGGGATACATCAAGGCCCTCCTTCGACGAGTTTGTTCCTGTCGACTTCAGCACATTATCCAGGAACTAGACATGGAAACCAATTAGTACCTTGGGACCTACATGCCTCAATAGAAGGCCTCCTCACATCCAACAATGGGTTTACATCATTCACCTCTGATTCCACAGATTCCACAGATGTTTGACTTCATCTCATCCATTCACATTCGTTGGAATGTACTAGAGTAACTTGGGAATCATTGACATCAATGATGATTTCCCTCATGCTTGTTAACAGTTTACCTCATTGACCGGTAATCGAGTGGTTTCTTCCATGTTCGACATTAGGACATCTATTCACATGGTTACATTCATACTACATTGATAACAGTAAGAATACCTTGGGTTGAGTGATCACTCTGATATATACGTTTCCCAGGTTGCGACGGAGTTTCTTTTGAATATTGACACATATATTATTACATAGATCCACTTTGTATTGGTCTATGGCTATGACTTGTCGTTTCATAGATCCACTGTGTATTTTTTATGGCTATGATCAGTTCATCTCATGGGAGTATAGATCCACATTGTATCTTCGGTGGATATACCTTTTTGTCAATATAATTATGGATACGCAACGTATCTAATGGAGGCCATTCCTTGCAAGTCTTTATCACCCAACCATATGTATGCCTGCCTTGGGTTTGAAACATGTCATAATATTTGTTTGATGGTTGTGTGCAGCTTCTACCAGGTTCTCTACATCCATACCCTTGCTCGAAAAAGTCTACAAATTACTTCAGTCATCATTTTCCGTCTTCTAACTTCTCACTTTGGGTGGCAATTTGTTACACATCAAAATTAATCACTTCAATAGTGTCGCAAGTGTCGCATTTTAGCCATAATTGTCACAATTGTCGCAAACATCATACTTCCATMTCGCCTATGTCATGTCTCTAATGACATCAAAGGGACACTTAAGACACCTTCAAGGACTGGTTCAAGGAAGAGAAATCATTTGATGAAGAATACAAAGCATTTGCCATGAAGAAAACTACTTAAAAATCAATTTTGAAGGCCAACGCTCCCCTACCCATTATCAGGGAGTGYCAGCGCTCCCTACCCTTCCTTGGGGAGCGTTCTAGCACTCTGTGCACCCTTATGGGGGAGCGCTGGGATTGTTTAAGGAAATTTTGGGCAGCGCTCCCCTACCCACTGTCAGGGAGTGCCAGCGCTCACTACCCTTCTTTAGGGGAGCATTGCAACACTATGTGCCCCATTCTGAGGGAGCGCTAGCCCTTTTTGAGTGAATTTTGGACTGTTGAGGAAAATCAGGGAAGAATCCCCCTCATCTCTGGACTTGGTTGGATTCGAATCTGAGGTTAAGGATCGATCTTAGTGAAGATCCACAACTGAAGGAGAAGGATCCTCAACCTATCCCATGAATCTCTTAAGTGGTTAGGCCTCTCCAAGCCTATATAAGGAGGCTTCCTCATGGTCAAAAGATGAGACATTGAAGGCATCAAACTTATCATCTCATAATGGAGATAAATAGTAATGTATATTCATTTTGATGGTGGATTATTTGAGCAAGGGGCTGGACAAAGAGAGCTCGGTGAAATTGTTGCATCTATATCTATGGTTGTAAGAACTTTGGTTTGTTTTCATTAATATAAATATGTGCTTGGCCTGTTTCCTTTAATTTTGTGTATGTTTCATGAACTTGTTTCTTTTTATAGATCTATTATGAAGCTAATCATGGTAGAATAGGAAGTATGTTTCATTGTTGTTGTTCATTGTATTGCAGGACCTTCTGAAGAACTTGGAGATCAAGGTCAACCTGGATCTAGCAAGGACAAACGTCGGTAAAGGTATTTACCTTTGCTTCTTATTATTCCTTGAATAGTTTAGCTTCATGAAAAGGAATGTCAGTGTCCACATTTTCACCTTTCTGTCTTGGTTATAAGGGTCTAGTATCCAAGAGGAAATCCACTTCTCTGCAGGGGGATTTTCCTGTAACAAAAATTGGTGACTCCAGTGGGGAAGGACTCCTATTTGTATTTCCTTGGTTTTTCCCTACCCTTTTTACCACCTTTCATATCACTTTTACTATTTGTTCATCATCCATTAGCCTTCTCCTACCTTCACTAACAATTTCACCAATTTTCATGCATTAAGGGTGAGTTTTTGCATGGTTTTTGGCTCTTTTTTTGAGTTTATGGGAGGACCAACGCCCCCCTGTAGGCCATACCAGGGAACCAAAACTTCCCTAAAGTGTCTTAGGGAGTGTTGCAACACTCTGGGAACCCTTGTGGGGGAGCGCATGTCTCTTTTTTGAGAGTTTTTTCCTTCCTTTGCTCAGTCTTTTGCAACCTATTTTGCAGAGATATTTAACCAAAGTTTGTGGTTGGTTTGTGAAGTTGTTTGGATTGGTTTTTGATGTTATTTGATGCTTATCACTCCCTCTTGTCTTGATTGGAGCTTGAAACCTTTTTCAAAAATGTGAAATTGCCTTTTCTAGCTGCGTTTTTACAGGATAGTTTTGAGTGATTTCTCTTTATCCCTATCATTTCTTGGATTCTTCTCTGCATTTTATTGTATTTCTTGAATTCTAGATTGGTTGTAGAATCATTGATGGTTTTCTTTCTTTTTAGAACAATTTTTAACTTGTTTTCTTTCATACCTCACTACCTTGAGTGCATGCTTTGTTTGTAGCCCTTTTGCTTCATGTCTTTTGCATCTGCATACGACTCTTTCTCCTGATTGAAAGTAGTGGAGCATTGAAGGTTTTGTATTTATTTTTTGTATACGTCATAATCAAATAAAGAATATAAATGCATTTTTTATTTTGGGTAGTGAAACTAGATTGCATTTGACGTAGCGAAATTGCATGGTTTTTGGATATTTTTGGGACATTGTGCATCTGTAATGATGAATGTTTTCTCCTTATAGAATAGATTTCATTGAAGTGAAAAGATTTCATATTCATCTCTTTGCATAAATTTTGAGTCGGTCAAAACACCATATTGTCCATGCCATTTTCCTTTTCAGTAACAACAACCTTAAAAATAAAGCGCTAAACTAAAAATTATTAGAGATTTTTATATTTTCTAGTAGGAATCCTACATCAGATTAGTTGTAGGGATTTGGAATAGGTGTGAAATATAACTTTCCAAAGATGCAAAAAAAAATAGAATCTTGTGTTAGGGAGTGGTGAAATCAAATTGCTACATTTTTTCCTGGGAATCCCTTCTCACAAAAAGTCCAAACCTGAGGTCACATTAAGACTGGCAAAGTTACTCACCTTGCTTTATTGGTCTTGGTGTAGAGATTGCATGTATTATGGGGGTCGCTTGAAGGTATACCCAAAATGATGAGTGGAATCCTTTAAAGTTGATTTCAGTCCAAGTACCCTACCCTTGCGCATGGATAGGACTGTCGACTGTTTCCCTAGGCATCACTGTTGTAGTTGGTAACCTTGGTGGCCTATGTCTTTAGGGTCTTTACACAAGGTGACTATGGAGGGGAAAGTATTCACGGTACCTGGAATCGACGTTGGCCAGACTCACTCGGACTCCTTGGATGGTATACCCACGATTATGTGTGGGATCTTGCACCAAGGCGTAAGTTCATTAAGCAGGTTGTCAACGTAAATTTTCAACCCACTCTATCTCAGCCCCTTCTTACTTTGTTCTCGCGATGTTGGATTTCATCACCAGCTAGTTTGCTCATTGTGAGAAGGTTTTGCTTGCTTGTTTTCTTACTAGATTTTTAGCATGTGTTGTTTGTTCTCCCTAGAAGAATCTAGGTTTGATCTTTATTTTTTATGGCGTCAGTTCCCGAAATGACCAATGAAGGAACCCCTTTTCCAGGGGAAACTTTTGTTTTTCCTTCTTAGAAAAATGTTGGTCCTCCTTACATCGCTAATTTGAGCCTTCCAGGTCTCACAATTGGGTTACTGGTCTGTTTGTTTTCCACTCTGGTGATATCGATTGCAACTGCTTCAGATGTAACCACACCACCCACACATCAACCTCATGTTGACCTTTCTCCTTCTTTGCCCATCAGGACTCCTTCCATTTCTCCTTCTTCGCCTAGTGAAAGCTCTAAATCGAGTAGCCAGGTTGATAAGAAGAAGAAGAAACCAAAAGAGAAGAAGAAGAACTAGAAAGGGACCAAACCTCCAACTACATCATATGTTGGATCCAAGTGACCAGCTATTGTTGATCATACTGGGAGTGTTGATGAGGTCGACAAGATTAAAAAGAAGAATCTGAAACCCAAATTCCCTTGCAATCATTATAAGGGTGAGCACTTTCTGATGGATTGCCCTGGTCTTCCCAAGGTCTTAGAAATGTTGTTCTTCAAATCATCAGCCTTTGCAAGACATGTTGGTGACATCCCATCAACTAGTGACATTAAGGTTGGTAAGAAGAAGACTACTATCAAATTTCCTTGTATGTTATGCGAAGGTTATCATTATTCTCACCTTTGTCCTTGTATGGATGAGGCTTCTTCTCTTTTGGAAAATCTTCAACTTCCGACTGGTTATCATAAGATTTCCCCCAACCAAGCATTAGTTGATGGAATGGTCAATATAGTTCCATCCTTGGCCAGTCCGGTTGATCAAGTGGTCAATATAATTTCATCCTTGGTTGAACCACTAACCAAAGTATCTGATCTAGTTCCATCATCGATCAGCCCCACTTTTCATCTAAAAAGTGAAATACAAGTGACTAATCCAGTCCCGTTATTGGTCAGTCCAACCCTTCATCTGAAGAGTGACAACGTGGCCAATCCTATGCCTCCTCCGATGAGTGCCAAAGTGGTTTCTCCGGTCCCTTCAGTGGTCAGTCTAGTTGATCATGTCATCAATCTGGTCACGTCCTTAGTTCAACCCATTGACAAATTGTTTGATCCAATCCCATCTTCGGTTGATCTCACTCTCCCGTTAGAGAGTGCAACCCAAGTGGTCAATATGTTTCCACCTATCAGCCCCATTCTCCCCTTGGAGAATTAAAACCAAGTGGTCGATTTGATGTCATTATCAATCGATCCTACTCTCCACCTAGAGAGTAAACCTGATTATGCCCATGTTTTTCTCGTTGATACATAATCTACCGTGTTGGGGAGAACTCCTCCCTCTCCTCTGAAACCCCCTCCAAGTAATGAGCCATCCTTTTTTACTGGGGTGTGCTAACTAGATCTTGTCTTCCCTCTCACATTCCCTTCAAGATTGCAGTACAGGTTTGTGGTCGGGATGTTCCTCATGCGTTGATAGATGAAGGTTTGTCCATTAGTATTTTTTCTTATATTTCTTGGAAAGATTTGGGTTATCCTCAGCTTGTGCCAGTTACCTAGATTTTGTTCTCTATTATCAAAAGAGCCAGTCACCCTTTAGGATTCATTCCTCAGTTTCCTGTAACTTTGGGACGGAAAACTATCCTTATTGATGTTATGGTAGTCCAGGACCCATTGGATTTTGATTTACTCCTTGGGAGAGATTATGTCTATGCCATGAAATCTATTCTGCCCACTCTCTTTCATGTGATATCTTTCCCTCATGATGGAAGAATGGTGACTATTGATCAAATTTCGTTAAACGGACCTGACTTGACCATCAACCTAATGACCTCCCTAAACGGGTCTCATATGTAGTTGGTATCACCCCTTCCATAGGTCAATTATGTGGCATTGTCTCCCATGACTTCAAATTCTGATGACTTAGATCTGGTAGTTGACATGGTGATCTCTTCGGTAGGGATATTGGATCCTGATCTCCTTACCCTTGTCATGGCCCTCGACATGTGTTCCTTCCAGAGCATTGTTCTTCCATCCAATGAAGATCTCTTGGAAGCCATGAACGAATTTTTTCCCTTGGCATAGTTTCCTTCCAGAGAATTATCCTCTTGGAAACCATGATCAAGAAGAGGTCATGAGCATAGTTTTCATCTCTATGGAAAGCTTGTTAAAAAATGAAACAGAGGTCATGAGCATAGTTTTTCCTCTTTGTAGCAAGCTCGTTAAAAAATGAAACCGAAATCTGGGGATTGAACCCGGAGCCCTGAATATAGTTATTTTCCTGTTTCAAGATTGTTAAAAAATGAAACAGTCACCTCTCATACCAAATTGAGTCTTTCATCATCTCTCATATTTGAACCTTCTTTTCATCCACCTAAATCATTTTTCTCCATCTAGTACAGAAATTGGTGACAACCTCAAAGTCGATGAATGAATTGAATCTTGGGAGGAATGTCTCCATCCTTTGATGATCATTCTGGAGTTGTGCTTCTAGATTTTCAAGCTGGGGGGAGAGTACCAACCATTCATGGGTATCCCTACCTTTGGAAATTACATTGGGAATTTACAAGCATACGTTTAATTTTGTTTCAATCTTGTGTAAAAATGAAACCAATATCAAGCTTAGTCTTTGTTCTTTCTCATGCTCGTTAATACATGAGAATGTAGTCGAGTAGATTTTTATCACTTTTTTGGACTCGTAAAGGTTATATGAAAAAGGAACCCCCTGGTGTCTCCTTTAATCTCTTTTCAGACTCTCTAAACATGAAACGATTGTCGAGTGATCTTGCTTCCTTTCCCACTCGTTAAAAGGTTTGAAAGGGCGTCTTTTGAGTGATAATTTATCTATTTTTTGGCCTTGTGAGACTAACATTACGAAAATGGACAAAAATGGAGTCTCCTTTAAGTTCTTTTCAGACTCCCTAAACATGAAAAATCACCGATTTTACCTTCTCTGGACTCGTTAAACAATCATACATTGAAGGACCCATATGAGACCGAACCCTTACTTCTTCCAGTTCGTTAAAAAAAGGAAGAGGGACTTACCAAAGGTGAGTTATATCAAGCATGTGTTACCCTCTTCAATATCATTAAAATAAAAAGAGGTACTCGTCTATTTGGATGGGGGGGAAATTTGAAGGAAGCAATCCAAGCGGTTTTTGAAAACATTACAAGTCACTATTACAGTCACCCTTGAACACAACACTTTGTCTTTGCACGCATTTTAATCTGTTGAACCTCTGCACTGAACCAAACCCCTAAATTTTTGTACTCCTTTGGGTCACCCGAAAAATGTCACAGTGACCATTGCATCATCATGTTTTGGTCCATGTCATGATTTTGTTGTTGTGCCTCAATGTTCAATGGAAGTATCTGCCTCGAGAGTCAACTATCACAAATTTCTTGTTTCAATACCTATGTCAATCCATGTTCTTTTGATTCACCAATTACATCTCTGTGTCAGTTTCCTGTCATTGTTGAGGGATACATCACGACCCTCCTTCAACGAGTCTATTCCTATCGACTTCAGCACATTATCTGGGAACTAGAATTAGAAACTAGTTAGTACCTTGGGATCTGCATGCCTCAATGCAATGCCTCCTCACATCCAATAATGGGTTTACATCATTAACCTCTGATCGTATGATTCCATGGATGTTCAACTTCATCTCACCCATTCACATTCATTGGAATGTACTAGAGTACCTTGGGAATCATTGAGATCAATGGTGATTTCCCTCGCGCTTGTTAATGGTTTAACTCATTGACCAGTAATCAAGTGTTTTCTGCCATGTTCGAAATCAGAAAATATATTCACATGGTTAGATTCGTACTACATGGGGAACAGTAAGAAGAACCTGGGTTGAGTGATCACTCTGATATATACTTTGTCTAGGTTGCGATGGAGTTTATTTTTAATATGGACACATATAATGTTACATAGATCCACTTTGTATTGGTCTGTGGCTATGTCTTTTCATTTCGTAGATCCACTGTGTATTTTTACATGGCTACGATCAGCTCATTTCATGGAAGTATAGATCCACATTGCATCTTTTGTGGCTATACCTTTTTTTCAATATAATTGTGGATATGTAGTGTATCTTATGGTGGCCATACCTTACAAGTATTTATCACCCAAGCATAGGTATGCCAGCCTTGGGTTTGAAACATGTCATAATATTTGTTTGATGTTTGTGTGCAGCTTCTACCAGGTTCTCCGTGTCCATACCCTTGCTCAAAAAACTCTACAAAGTACTCCAGTCATCAGTTTTCATCTTCTAACTTTGCACTTTGGGTGGCAATCTGTTACACATCAAAATTACTCACTTCAATAATGTCGCAAGTGTCATCATTACAAGTGTTGTAAGTATTTCATTTTGGCCATAAGTGTCGCAAGTGTCACATTTTGGCCATAAGTGTCGCAAGTATCACAAACATCATACTGCCATCTTGCCTATGTCGTGTCTCTAATGACATCACAGGGACACTTAAGACACCTTCAAAGACCGGTTTAAAGAAGAGAAATCAATTGATGAAGAATACAAAGAATGTTCCATGAAGAAAACCACTTAAAAATCAATTTTGAAGGCCAGGACTCCCCTACCCACTATCAGGGAGTGCCAATGCTCCTTACCCTTCCTTGGGGAGTATTCCATCACTCTATGCACCCTTCTGTGGGAGAACTGGGTTTTTTTAAGGAAATTTTGGGCAGCGCTCTCCTACCCACTGTCAGGGAGTGCCAACGCTCCCTACCCTTCTTTAGGGGAGTGTTGCAACACTCTGTGCCCCATTCTGAGGGAGTGTTGGCCCATTTTGAGCAAATTTTGGACTGTTGAGGAAAATCAGGGAAGAATCCCCCTCATCTTTGGAGTTGGTTGGATTCAGATCTGAGGTTAAGGCTTGATCTTAGGGAATATCTACAACTAAAGGAGAAGGATCCTCAACCTATCCCAATAATATCTTATGTGGTTAGGCCTCTCCAAGCCTATATATGGAAGCCTCCTCATGGTGAAAAGAGGAGACATTGAAGGCATCAAACTTATGATCTCATAAGGGAGATAACCAGTAAATCATATTCATTTTGATGGTGGATTATTTGAGAAAGGGACTGGACAAAGAGATGTTGGTGAAGTTGTTGCATCTACATCTATGGTTGTAAGCCCTTTGCCTTGTTTTCATTAATATAAATATGTGCTTGGCCTTTTTCCTTTAAGTTTGTGTATGTTTCATGAACTTATTTCTTTTGATAGATCTATTATGAAGCTAATCATGGTAGAATAGGAAGTATTTTTTGTTGTTTCTACTCATTATATTACAGGACCTTCTGAAGAACTTGGAGATCAAGATCAACCTGGATTGAGCAAGGACAAACATCGGTAAAGGTATTTGGCTTTCTTTCTTCTTCTTCCTTGAATAGTTTAGATTCATGAAAATGAATGTCAGTGTCCACATTATCACCTTTGTTTCTTGGTTATATGGGTCTAGTATCCAAGAGGAAATCCACTTGTCTGTAGGGGGATTTTCCTGTAACAGAAGGCAAGGAGGAAAGCATGAATTTGGTAGAGACAATACAAAGTATAAAAATAGATGTCCATATCTATAAGGATGATAATGAGAGGATTATGAAAGCTAAGGGGTATCAAGTTGGCTTCAAAATCAAGGTTTTTCATAGCTTGGATGTATTAGAAAAGAAAATGGACAAAGAGATAGAATCAAGCAAGTCAAGGAGTCATAGATCTCATGCTAGAAAAGGAGAATTTGGAAGTGTTGGTGGACACCATCATCACTCACCAAGGCATTCGATGAGAAGAAAACACAATAGTAAAATATTATCCCCTATTAGAAAGAATAAGAGGAGGTATGGGTTAGATGAACTACAAGGATTTATGAACAATATCAACCCTCTTACCTTTTATGGTGAGAAAAAGAAATATGAGAATGTAGAGACTTGGTTATTGGGGATGAGGAAGTATTTTTAGTTGCATAATTTCTCCTCACAAGAAAAAGGAAGAATTGTGATTTATCATCTGAAAGGAAAAGCATCAATGTGGTGCGACCAACTTGTGAAATTACAACACATTGGTGAGAAGAAACTCAAATAGAGGCAGTTCAGAAAGAAATTTCAAAATAAATACTTAACAAAGTGATATTATGATAGGAAGATGAAGGAATTCTTTGAACTCAATCTTGGGAGTATGACCATGGATGAATATGAGAGGAGATTCATAGAGTTGTTGAAGTATGTTGATTCATAAAGGATGAATGGGTAAATATTCAAAAGTTCATGAGTGGGATGCCATCAATATTCAATGAAAAGATACATTATGATGATCCTAAGACATTGGATGAAGCAATAAGAAGAGCCAAGTTCCTCTATAATCAACATAGAGGAAGAACCAATTTCCAAAAGGCTTGAGAACAAATTAAGAAATGTAAAATGGAGTAGGGGAAGAAGGGGAACAAGCCATTTTTTTCAAGAATAATTCCTAGGGAAACCCAACTCAAAATAAACCCAAAATGTTAGGTGTTGGGAAAAAGGCTAAGGAATCAATCCATTAAATGTTTAGGTTTTGAGGAAGATCACATGTACATAGATTTCCCTCATAGAGGTGAAAACATGAGTATTGTTCACAATGTACAATAGGCTGATACAGTTGAAGACATGGGAAGAAGCATGCCAATGATCTATTCATCCTTGGACAACAAGTAAGATAAATTTCAATCTTGCATTATTGAAGTGGAAGGTAAGATCAATGATCAACCTGTTGTTATTTTGATTGATTCAGGAGCTAGTCATAGTTATATAGATCCCAATTTGGTGGAAATATTTCATTTCCTAAGAAGAAAACTTGGGAAATATTGGTTAATTTGGTTAGCTACAGGAGATAAAAGAAGAAATAATGAGTTGGTTAAGGAATGTCTAATGGACATGAATGGACTGAGCACAAATGAATATTTTAATATCATACCTTTGAGCTTATATGATTTTCTAATTGGTATGGATTGGTTAGAGAAGAATCATGCTATCCTATACTTTTATTACAATTAATTTACTTTCTTGAATGGGGAAGGGAACTTGATAACAATCCAAGGTATTCCAAGCATTGTAACTATTAAGGAAACGCTAGCCTTACAGCTGAAGAAAAGCTTTAGAAAAGGATGTCAGATATTCACAACACATATGGAAGAGACACCTAAATATAAAGTGACAAGAATTGAAGACTATGTAGTCCTAAATAATTTGTGGATGTATTTAGAGAAATATAGGGGTTTCCACCCATGAGAGATATTGACTTCTCTATTAATTTGATTCTTGGAGAAGCCCTAGTGTCCAAGACTCCTTATAGGATGGGCACACCAAATATGAGAGAAGTGAAAATAGATATTGAAGAACTTTTGAAGAAGGGGTATATATTCCCAAGTGTGTCACCTTGGGGTGCCTCAATACTATTTGTAAAAATGAAGGATGGTACCTTAAGGATGTGCATTGCTTTCAGGAAACTGGAGAAGGTAATTGTGAAGAAGCATCATTTTCCAAGGATAGATGATATTTTTGAATCGTTCAAAGATGCAAAGATATTCTCCAAGATTGACCTCAAGTCAGGCTACCATTAGGTAAAGATTAAATAGGAGTATGTCAACAAGACAACATTTATAAGAAGTTATGGCCATTATGAGTTTACAATGATTCCATTTGGGTTTTCAAATGCACCATCTTTCTTTATGTGCTTGTTGAATGGAATTTTAATAAATTACTTGGATACGTTTTTCATTGTCTTATTGGATGACATACTTATCTACTCTAACTCTAAGGAGGATAATGTGAAACACTTGAGAATTGTGCTACAAGTGTTGAGGGAACATTCATTGCATGCAAAGTTGATCAAGTGTTCATTTTATCACAAGTAGATTCATTATTTGGGCCATATCATTTCAAGGTAGGGTATAACAATGGACCTGTAAAAGATAAAGGACATTGAAGGATGCCCAACACCAAATAATGTCTCATAGTTGAGGTTATTCATGGGACTTGCAAGTTACTATAGAATGTTTATTGAAGGATTCTAAATAATTTCACACCCAATCACTTCTTTGCAAAAGAAGGGTGTGAAGTTCGAGTGGACTCCTAAATGTGGAGAAAGTTTTCAACACTTAAATATTTTTTTGACAAGTGAATCAATATTGAAAGTTGTTGATACAAATGAATATTTTATTGTGTGCATTGATGCATGCAAGGAAGGGCTTGGAGGTGTCCTTATCCAAAATGGGCATGTGATATGCTATGAGTCAAGAAAGTTAAAATAACATGAGAGACAATATGCCACTCGTGATTTAGAATTGGTATCCATAGTTCATGCCATAAATATGTGGAGGCATTATATTATGGGAAATTGTTTTTTAGTTGAGGACAGAGCATAGTGGTCTAAAATATTTGTTTGGACAACCAAATTTGAAAGATAGGAAAATCAAATGGATGGAATTTCTTAGAGAGTATGAATTTGATATAAATCATATCAAAATTAAGGAGAAAAAGGCGGTTGATGCACTCAAAAGGAGGGTGCATGAGATGCATTCTACAACCATTGGTGTTAGCACTAGAAGTCACACATAGACTATTGTATATGTAATACTAATACCCATTAGAATGTAATTAATAATGTTTTAAAGAGTGTAGCAAAAGGATGTGAAACTCAGTTTATGATGTCAATCACAAAACCTTTCATGAAATACACACTAGCAAGAAAGGATTTGAATAGCATCAAATCAGTGTTAAGAGATATAAATGAAAGATAGAAGACTTAGAAAGGAAAGTGAAATGTTTGTATTAGTTTACATCATATATTTTTGGAACACGTATGGAAGAAAACTCATTTGATTAATAACTTATTAATCCAAAGAGAAAACACTTTGATCAACTTGCATAAAATACCACAATAAATCGTTTACTGTAATAAATAAACAAGCATCATGATGAATCCTTCACCAGAGACTAATACCAAAGTGAGACAGAACAAAGATGACAGTAGGAAAAATAATATTTTTTTTACCATTAAGCATTCTTGAGTTTGGTACATACATTAGGAAAAATTTGTTACAATATGAGACTAAAGATAAGAGTTTTCTCCTCAACCATTTGAACCTCCTATCAAGTTACAATCTATATTAAATAACAAAATATCGAAGAAACCTTGTTTAGAATTCACCACCTTATTTCATCATAGGATTATATTCCTTAGAAAGGCATGGTAACAAGTGTACAACAAGAAAATAACAGAAGGCTATTTTGCAGGAAAATATTGGCAATGCACAGGACAACCTGCTGGATTACTAAGAGGGGGGGTGAATCAATAATAGAGAAATCTAATCCTTTTTAACCATATAATACAAGTGTTATATCAATGTAGCATTATCATCAAATATTTTCAAAGTAAATAAACAATGAACAAGTGAACAATCATACACATACATAGTACATCGGTGTTTTTACGTGGAAACCCAAAGAGGGAGAAAACCACAGAATGCTTTTTCTTATATGTCTTGAAGAATTACATTCATTGGAAGCACAAACTTCCTTTGTTTTCCAGTTGCAACTGGAAGGAGGATCCAAGCCCTTAGTTTCTCAGGCTACAACCTGAGGGAAGCTCCAACTCCCCAATTCTATGGCTACAACCAGAAGGAGGCTACAACCCCCTATGTTTTCCAGATACAATCGAAAGGTGCCTACAACCACATGTCCTTGCCTCGTCCAAACACCTTGATGTATAAGCAGAATGATGGAACCATTGTCACACTATCATTGTGAGATATACTGTTGTAAACCTATACCAATAAACTTGCTGTACCAATAACCTGAACAATGTATCAACCATGGATCAACCTGTACCTGAACTTGTAATGAACCTGTTCCATAAACAAGTGCATCAACCATGCACCAACATGTACCAAACTACCTGTAATCAAATTGTACCATAAACAAGTGCATCAACCATGCACCAACCTGTACCTCAACCTGCAAAGCTTCCTTAACTTTAAGGAAATCCCCCTACGGACTAACATTTAGGGTTATATTATGCATGCAGATGAGACCGAAAGAATCCTACTTTATACCATCATCCCAGACCTAATCCCCATTTATTTTAAGCAAATACATGGTTAGATGAACAAACCTTATTCTGGACGTTCGATGTCGATCCTTCTTCATGCTTGATCGCTTGTTAGCAGCTATCCTCCCGAGACTAGCCTGTGTACAAAACAAGCAAAAAACTCTACATGCATTTGTTCTATATATTAATGGGTTAGAGATTCAAACATATATTCACTAAACTATGAAGAACTCATATAGTGGGATGGGAAAATCATTTCTTTATTATTAACTTTAATGAATCAACTTACAATGTTGAGACCGGCCACCACTCCACGAACCTGATCTTGGGCTCCTCTTCAAATGTCCTCCAACTTCTTTGCTTTGTATCTCTCTTTGCATAAGGATGGCTAAAGGGTTGGGACAATGGGAATGTACAATTGGGTAGAGTTTCTTTACGATTATTCTCCTCCTCCAAATGGGACCCCTAACCCTTCTTTTATAGGCTAGAAGAAGCTAGGTATTTGGACGAACCCTCGGTCGTGCATGTCCGAGAGTTTTCGTTAACTCACCCAAATTTTTGTATTCCGTCGGCAACTTTCCTTTTCTCGTGCTTTTGTAGGTACACGCGGCCTATTTTATGTCAACTAGCATGTACACGCATGCAGTAATGAAGTAGGGCATGTGGGCCCTTATAAAAGAGGTTTTTTAAAGAGTCTTTCAGTAGTGTTTTGGAAAAGAAGGAATTTGAGATGGCCTAATGCCAGACAAGAATTTCTAGTGCAAATTAGGGTTATAACAGATGCCCCCTAATGTGTGAGTTCAGAAGAGCATCTGATGGCCGAAATACATTACCAATCTTTATTGATGTGCTGAACAAGTGAGCCCAGGGACCAGGAACTGGGAGATGCCATCTACAAAATAACAAATGTCTCACCGAGGCGGGAATACCCATGCTCAGGATAAAATAGAATCATGGCTACCAATAAAATACATTGTAGATCCATATCAAATAAATATATAAAGTGTAGCCGCGAACAATACACAGCGGATCTACATATCGAAATCAAAAAGATATGCATATAGAGTATCCATCTTCTAGAAGCTGATACGGCATGATGGATGGAGATGAGGTCTTTAGAGCTCGAGCAACAACTTCAAAATATTCCAAAACTCAAGGTAGGAGTGTAATATGAGTGTATGACTTCACTGCCCAGAGGTCTTCGATGGCTCGTCGRTCATGGACTAGAGAATCTTGATGATCAAACTAAAGGCTTCATTGATTTCAAACAAAGATTTGATTGGACATTCAGGATGGCCGGGTATGCGGGCAAGAGACAAACTGCAGAGGAACTAACTCAGGCATGGTAGAAACTTCCCTTGAACAACAACACGACAAATGATGAGACTCAGGTAGCATGGTATTGATATAAGTTTACGACGCAGGAGGCAACACAAACTCTCCATATGTTTGGAAGAATAACCAAACAGAGGAGGACACAACTCTATGTAGTGAGAAAATATTCCTAAGGTCATATTAAATCCCAGGGTTTGATGAACAAACAGACAGATGTTCTTTATCCAAGGGCAACTCATTATGCTGCCAATAAAGAAAATAATTTTCCCTTCCTCTTTTTGGGGTATATTTGATTTTTTTTGTCTTTTTCAATAATTTTGGAAAAAGAATAAAATAATGTTATGTTACAAAGGAGAATCGATTGTCGCAAACATACTAGTTCCAAGTGCACGGAACACAGGGATGTTCAGGGCAAAGAGACATATGCAAGAAAAGGACTCTTGGGAAAAATCCTCTCGGGGCCAAAGGTGTCAAGACGCAAAGGCAAAATGCTACAGGGCTTGCATATTAGGGGGCATCTGTTATAACCCCAATTTGCACTAGACATGCTTACTTGACATCAGGCCATCTCAGATTCCTTCTTTGCCAAAACACTACTGAACATCTCTTCTAAAAAACTCCATTTTAAAATTCCACGCTAGCTAACCCACTACAACCCACGTGGATCTACAATGTCCATGCTAGCTGGCCCACTACAACCCACATGGACCTTCAAAAGCATGAAAAAAGGAAAGTTGTCAACAAAACACACAACTTTGAGTGAGTTAACTTAATATTCCAGCCATGCATGGCCGATGGTTCGTCCAAATATCTAGCTTATTCTAGCCTATAAAAGAAGGGTTAGGGGTCCCATTTGGAGGAGGAGAATAATAGTAAATAAACTCTACCCAATTGTACATTCCCATTGTCCCAACCCTTTAGCCATCCTTGTGCAAAGAGACATATAGAGCAAAGAAGTTGGAGGACATTTGAAGAGGAGCCCAGGATTAGGTTCGCGAAGCAGTGGCCGGTCTCAAGATTGTAAGTTGATTCATTAAAGTTAATAATAAAGAAACACTTTTCCCGTCCCACTATATGAGTTCTTCATAGTTTAGTGAATATATGTTTGAATCTCTAACCCATTAATCTGTAGAAGAAATGCATGTAGATTTTTTTGCTTGTTTTGTATGCAGGTCAGTCTTGGGAGGATAGCTGCTAACAAGCGATCAAGCGTGAAGAAGGATCGACATCGAACTTCCGAAACAAGGTATGTTCGTCTAACCATGTATTTGCTTCAAAGAAATGGGGATTAGGTATGGGAGGATGGTAGAAAGTAGGATTCCTTCGGTCTCATCTGCATGCATAATATAACCCTAAATGATAGTCCATAGGGGTATTTCCCACCACAACATAATTGGCGACCATACCAGGGAAGTCTTTAGGGTTACTAGGAATATTTTTGGGTATTTTTAAAAGACTGGTTTTCTTACCTGTTTTTCAATTTTCTGCAAAGTCTAAGCTAACAAAGATTCTGGTCTTCCATACCAGCTATCTTTGTTTCTTTTCTTGACTATATTTTTTTTGAGACCCACAGAGGTACACACGGCCTACATAAAGTCTGCACGCATGTACCTGCGCCCTACTTTCTTACAGCCCGTGTGTAAACGCTAGTTGAAGATGTAACAGTAGTGTGTATGGTTCCAGAAAATTTTTGAGGCAATCATCCTCTTCCCTGTCAGAATCAATCATTCTTAGGGGTTTTCTAGAACTCTTTCTAGGCTTTGTTGTTTGCAGTCTATAGCTTAAGGTTCACCTCAGATTGGTTTGTTCTACGAATTTTTCCTTACATTGTTTTCTTTTTTCTGTTAAAGAAAGTGTCTAAGCCTTCAAGAGATCCTGGTTCTTAGTATCATGATCTCTTCCTGGTTTGGATTGTCTATTTTTATTTGTTTCAGAGCTTTAGAGATATACACGGCCTGTATAAGGCCAGCACATGTGTACACTCCCTCTATCTCTACACAGCTCGTGTGCACACACTTGTTGTTGAATTGTCAACAATGTGCTTGTGAAGGATAGTTTTTGTTGAGGGTGAGGCAATCATCTTTTCCCTTGACAAGAGTTATACCTCTCAGGTTTTTGAATCTCTGTCCTAGCAGTCAGTAGCTTAGGTTTGATCTCAGCCATATCTTTCTTTTTTCATTTAAAATTTTTCATCAAAATTTTCTTTAGGGTTTTTAGACAAGTGTGAGAGTCCTTTTTTAAGTTGCTAGTTTGTGATTTCTTGAAGTCATTCTTTGCAATTTACGATTAGGCCAGAATTTTTTCTTGGTTTTTGACTTGTCTATATTTTTCCTTTTTTCTTTGTGAGCATTCAAATAAAAAAAAATGTTTCATTTCTTTGTTTGGTTGAAAAGTGTTGTTTTGCATTAGTAACCAAGGAAAAGTCTTTTCTTTCATAAGTTCTTGATAGTTTACTTAGATCGTAATTAGCTCGTAGTCGAGTAAAATCCTGCTTTGAGTTTGTTGTTCAAAAGATCTTAGAAAATTGTTTAAAATTTGAAAATTTGTTGAAAATTTGCATTAAGTGAAGGTTTTTGTTTCCATCTTTCTGTTCATTTTTACTTTCATCTTTCAAACATCACTAGTTTCACTTTCATAACATTTGACATAAGACAAGCCATAAAATTAATGCTAAATCTAAAATTCATTAGACTTTTATGTTTGTAGGGTCAACCAATTAGTTCAGGATTAGGGCCTTGAATTAGGTTGGAGAGGAAACTCTTCAAGGTCATTAAAATCAAACAAGTGAGTTTGATTTAGGGAGTGTCCAAGTCTAGTATCGTGAAAGTTATCTGAGACCCCCCTGTAACACAGGGGATAAACACGAGGTCGCCTACAGAAAAGTAGTGAAGATAACCCCTCCAAAGGTGGACCAATCGTAGGGGAGAACACATATAGAGGGCTTGTCTTGGGATTCCATCGTTTGCATTTTCCACGGAGCTTCATGGGTCTCGAATCTATTTGAGGTCCTGAGTTGTCTTCCAGACCACTTGCTCTCGATACCCTTGATAGGTTTCAGGCTCGATACCTTGCTCGTTGTGGTCTACCTGACTTTTGACTGTACCCGCCTGGTGACTGTTTGTGCACTGACAACCTAGTTGCCTATATTGTTTTAGGGACATACACAGGTGACCGCGGGGGTATACCATGGTACCTAGGATAGACATCGGGCCATGCTTTGCAGAGTATACCTGAAGGGTGCTTCCGTGTTCAAGTTGCACTTGCACCAGTAAGTTTCTCTAGTGTTGGTTGTTGTAACTGTTCTTCCAATTAATTTAGTGTTTTCC